>MUHK01002241.1:0-26994 GCA_002151225.1 Paramoeba pemaquidensis
TTGTTGTTGTTGTTGTTGTTGTTGTTGTTGTTGTTGTTGTTGTTGTTGTTGTTGTTGTTGTTGTTGTTGTTGTTGTTGTTGTTGTTGTTGTTTTTGTTTTTGTTGTTGGACTACTTAAGAGTAAGAACATCAACAACAAGAGAAAGAAAAAGAAAGAAAAACACATAGAAGCTCTTCCAACTAATGTTGTTATTACAGGCAGAGATAGACCAACAAGCAGAGACAGCAGAGAAAATGAGTGAAGTTTTTGGCAACTATCGCACGGATTTAACGCGAGAAATATTTACTTCCACCATTGATGAAATTATTCGACAGGTGAGAGAGAGAGATCAACTTTTTGATTGTATTTCTGCACTGGGAGCTCACTCGCCTATTCACCCACCCACTCACCCACTTACTCATCCATCCAGGTCCGAAAGCAACAAATTGACATTGAAAATATTTTGTCAGACACGAGAACACTCAAAAAAGAAAGAAATACGACCAGTGAGACCCTTCGAAGATCATTTGCCATCACTTCCGATCTTTTGTTCAAAGGTTGGGAGAAGGAGAGAGAGGGAAGCAAAAAGGGAAGGAGAGAAAGAAGAAGAGATAAAGTCCCAGTTGAGCTTCTGCAAGTGTCTGACAAAATTCTCTCTCTCTTTCTCTCAAATAGATGCCAAAAAAGGAGATCAAGCAGCCAAAAAAGCGTTCCGGATCCTTGTTGGGCTGCATCAAAATTATGAAAAATTAGGTGTAGTTGTGGAAGAAACCGGCAGTTCTTCGAATAATTCTTCGAATCTGTTAAATAAGTTCTCTGTCTTAGGTTCGTGAGATAAAAATCAACTGACTCCAAGAAAAAAATTATGTTTTGTTGGCTGTTAACTTAAAAACACATTTCCTTCTCTGATTTTCTTTCAACCAACCAAAAATAACAGATAAGAAAACAAGTACCATGGATTTGGAGGGTTTGGAGAAAGATTTGGCCGATATTCGAACAGAAAATCAACGCCTTCGTAAGTAAAAGTTCGGTTTCGGTTTGGTTTGGTTTGGTTTTCATTTTGAAAAATAAAAATAAAAATGAAATTAAAAAATGGTCCTCCTGAAAAAAAAAAGGTGTATTTTCACAAACATTTTGATTCCTTTGTTTTCGTTTTTTCTTTTCTCAATCTTCGTCAGAATCAGACAAAATTAAAATTGTTTGTTTGCCTCTAACTTTCAACTCCTTTTTTCCCCATATTTCCTCCTCCTCGCTGCTTAAATCCTTCTCCAGCTTCCCTCTCTTCCCATCCCTCCCCTCTCCCCCAGCAGCTTTCCTTTTCCTCTTCTTCTCATCTTCCCCTTTTTCCTCCCCCTTATCCTTTGCGTTCCCCTTTCCTTCTTCCCCTACAACTTTTTCGAGAAAGAGGGGGGCCGCTTCTAACCTCCGAACAGCGGGGCCAGGAATAAAATAAACATTGGATGACATACTCGTGTCAATTAATCGTTCTATGTTGGAAAGGGGAGAGAGAGCTGTCAGGGAAGAAAGGCTTTTTGTTTGGGTTTTCAGACAAAAAAACTGAAAAGGAAAAGGGGGAAGGAAAGGAGGAAGAGCTGTCACCCCCAAAAAAACTGACCTGTTAAAATATTTAAAACAAACAAATGCGTCACCAACACAGGTTGTTGAAGCCCAAAACAATCTCCAGGATCAATACCAATTTTTTTCATTTTCGCTGAAATTTCAAGGTAAGCAAAAGAGATGCTCCTCTTCTCCTTACCCACCCACCCACACCTACGCTGTTCCAAATCGTTAAAAGTTGTTTGATTGTGAGTCCTTTTTTTTCTTTTGCCACTGAATTCCTGCACGAGAAAAAAAAAAAAAATTAAAACGAAAATAGAAGGATTCCGTTCCAAATAAAACAAAGAAAAATAGAGAAGAGAAATAAAATTTTCTTTTTTCACCTTACAATAGCAACCACAGCCTTCGCTGCTTGTGTTACATCAACTTCTTCAGTTTTTCGAGGAGTTTTGCAGACATCACATGTTTCTTCACATGGGCTCTCGGTTTTATCCCCCTTCATTGTTGATCATTGGTTTGTTTGTCAGTTTGTGTGGATAAGAAAGAAAAAAGAAAAAGAAAAAATCATTGAAAAAGGGAATGCATTACCAAAGCGCGCAACAAAAACCCACGTCGACACGCAGACACATTCAACCCATAGCTCAAAACTTCACAAAACTTTTTTTTTGCGACAGATGAGGACCCAATCACCCTCAAAACTCGCCCAATATCATCTTTGCCACCAAATTAATGAGTGAGGAGAAGGGACGCAGTGGGGAGGGAAAGAAAAAACCTGGTGAAAAATATAAAAGACAGGTTGCTGGCTTTCCATCTCTTCCGACTCGACCGCATTCCTAGATTTATTTGTTGTTGTTGTTGTTGTTAAACAGGCCACTCAGCACCAGCACTCTGCACCACCAACACCACATCACAAAACTAACCTGATAATATGCCGCCAATGACTTTGGAAGACAATGATGTACCACGAACCGTACGTCTCCTTTATCAATCCCCTATAGAATCAGACTTAACTTCCACAACACCAAACATCACACAACCCAATACGCGCTCTCAAACCATGCCAAATGCAATCGTGGCACACACCACCTTTGTTACCCCCCTTGTCCATCGTGAATACACGCTTTCTCTTGTTATTTTTGGGAGGGAGGCGTGGTATGCCTCTGCAGAGATGTTTCGTCTCTTTAACTCCGCTGCGAGGGCTTCGCAGTTGGCCTGGGAGAGACAATAAACAATCCCTGATCTATGTGCATGTGTGTTAAATTGAAGTGAAATTAGGGATCGAATAGTTTTCGATTTAAATTGATGAAAGGGAAAAGAAAAGAAAGCAAAGTAGAAACCCAAGCAAGGCAGAAAAGAAAAGAAAAGAAAAGAAAAGAAAAGAAAAAAGAGGGAAAAGAAACTTTTGTAGGTATTTGGTCAAAATAAAATTAGAAATTTGTTCATGCACGTCTTCATCCTTCTTTCCTTTTTCTTTTACCTCAAAAAAGAGGTTGGGTCGATTCAGTGGTCCCACAACTTCAAGGCAACCCTGTTTTTGTTTTTGTTTTTGTTTTTGTTTTTGTTTTTGTTTTTGTGGCTACCAACTATGACCTCTCACTTTTCCTCCTTTCCTCCCTCCCTCCCATCTCATCTCTTACCTCCATCCGCAAAATTCTCTTCACATCTTTTCGAACGGAGAGATCAGCAGTGGCTGTACAAGCAAAGAGAGGAATAGAGGAAAATCTTTGCTTCAAAATCCCCAACTTCAAATAATCTGGACGAAAATCATGACCCCATTGACTTTGGGAAGGGAATTTGTCAATTTGTTTCAAAAGAAAAACCCATCGGGAGGGAAGTTCTAGAGAGAGAGAGGGCCACTCAAGAGAGAGAGTACCTGCAACAATGGACTTCGTCAATAACAATTTGTGAGAGTTGATTGCTTTTAAAAGTTGCTTCAAGAGCAGATGTCAATAATTTGCTATTGAAGAACGAAAGTGAGGGAGAGGGAAAAGAAACAGGGAAAGGGGAAAGGGGAAAGGAAAAGGGGAAAAAACCTCAAGAGAAGTTTCTCTGGGCTTATGTAAAGAAACCTCGTTTGCACTTCATTGCTCTTCAAATCTCGAAAAAGAGCTGCTGATTGGTCTCTGTTATCTGGTGAGCCATGGCAAAGAGGTGAGAGAGAAGTTGAAATCCCTCACCTTGGAGTTTCGCTCGATAGATAGCGGGCATTGATGTTGAGTCGTGTCAGGTTGGCAACTTGGTCTCCCATTAATGCGACCAAAGGAGAGATCTGGGCGGCAGGATCAATGCGAAAGAAAGAAAAAAAAGAAAGATAAGAAAGAAAAAAAACAACAGAAAGAAAAAAAAAGACAAGTACCACAAGAGTGAGCCCACCGGCAAGAAGCCCGACAAGTTGATAACAAAGGCTTTTCCCTCCCCCAGTGGGAAGGACAAGCAAACAATCTCTTTTTGAAAGTGCAGCATTTATTGCTTCTTTCTATTCAAAACAGAAAAAGAGAGACGGTGAGGAACTGAAAGGAACTGAAAAGAAAAGAAAAATGATTGAAATTACCTGGAGTGGGCGGAGTTGAGGAAGTTTGAAAGTTGATTGGAGAGTTTGTTGGACCTCCTGGTCCCAAGGAAAGGAGGAAGACCAGTCCCTTTGCTTATCTTCTTGTTGTTGCTGTTGTTTGGTGGCTGTGACAAAATTAATTGAATGGTTTGTTTGTTTGTTTGTTTTTGAAGACTCTTTTTCTGTTTAAGACCTTCAAGTTGCTCTTGAAGACTTTTTTGATACTTTAACAGTTGCTCAGCCTCGACTTCAAGCTCCTCGATTTGTACATAAATACCTTGGAGTTCCAAGTCCACCCGCTGAGGATTTTGTTTTGTTTTGTTTTGTTTTGTTTTGTTTTGTTTTGTTTTGTTTTGTTTTGTTTTGTTTTGTTTTGTTTCAGAAGGGAAGAAAGGAGGAAACGAAAAGCAATACCTGTAGCTCAGCAACAGTGTCCCTGTTGAATAAAACAAGTGAGTAAAAAAAGAGGAAAAAAGAAGAAGCAAAAAGACTTTTCTTCTGTCAAATCCACAACCGTTGCCATTCTTTGGCCTGTTCAAAAAAAAAAAAAAAAAAAAAAAAAGGAAGGAAGGTTCTGGCAAGATTCGAACTTGCATCCCCCTATGTTAATGTTAATAAATCAGAATTTCACAAATCAGGATCAGTTTAAATGGTAGATTGTATCCCTACTCAAAGGGTCCAACACTACAGCGGGGTGCTCTACCTTTGAGGCTACAGAACCAACAATGTATGGCGAAAGGAGGATTTTTGAGGAACTTGTGGGAGGGAGGAAAAGTTGGATGTGGGATTTTATAATCTGGAATCGGATTCTTTTGTTTCTTTTTGGCAATTTTTTTTTTTCCACTGGAGATAAAAATATATATGGGATTCTTAATTGGTACAAATGCTTCACTTTTAACGAATAAGAGGAGGTAAAATCCCGGAAAGTTGATTATCCCCATTTTTTCGCCGTAGCGAGGGGAGGTAGTGGCGTTTTTGGCTCGCCGCTTTCATTTCCTCTCGTTTTGAATCTCCTCCCTCTCCCTTTTGATCTCTTCTCTTTCCCTTTCTTTTTTTTTCTTTTTGTTCAATCTGTGCTTTCACAGATTTCTTTCGTGGGGGGTGGGAGGCTGGCGATTGATTAGGAAAGGAGCTTCGCCAGTGAGAGGATAGAAAAAAAAAGATGGGGAATATTCTTGCGAATACCAGTACCTCTGAGAAATCGAGTGATGTGATTACAAATGTCGAACTTCTTTTAGATCCAAAGAAGGCAGCTTCAATTTACCGAGCTCATTTGAAGGAAGTGAATGCGGTAACCATTTCTTTTTGTTTTGATAAAAGGAGGTCTCCCCATTGTTTGTTGTGTTATTAACAAATGAACCAGGCCGACACATCAATTGATTACTATTACACAGTTCCCCAACCAACACCAAGCTATTATGGTATGTTTTTTCGTTTTCATTTCTTTCCCCTTTTCCCATTGTCTCTAACAACCCTTTTCCAGTTTCTTCTCTACCAGAATTTTCAACTTCTCCTAAACAGGTTCTTCCCTCTCTCTTTCTCGTTCTCTCTCTCCTTCTCATCATTATTGAAATTTAGATCTGTGAACATCTCTCGAAAGAGATCGCTGGTCTTTCTTGTGATGAAAACACTCTCCCTTTGGAAAAAGGGATGAAACTCCTATGTGCCTCTTCTGATTTACAATCCCGAATCGACAAGCTTTCCAAGGTTCCTTATTTGTCCTCTCTGCTCTCCCCGCTCTCCCTCTTTCTGTTTTTTTGTGTTGTTACTTCTCTCCTCCCCTTTCTCATCTCTCCTTCAGATTGTCTCCGAACCCTCTGTGAAACCAGGAAAAGACGAAAAGAAGAAAGAAATTTTTGTCTACCCTTCCTCTTTCTTCGATTTTGACTCAAAATTGGATGGTAACTCTGTGTTAAAATCGCTTAAAGCGGAGAAATCAGAGGAAATTTGCGCTTGGTTGGGGGAATATTCATTTAGGATTGATGATTTCTCTGATGGGGAGGAGAGGGAAGGAGAAGGGGAAAAGAAAAAAGAAGAAGAAAAGAAAGAAAAAGGAGAAGAAAACAAACAAGAACAAGAAAAGAAAGAAGAAAAGAAAGAAGAAGAAAAGAAAGAAGAGAAGAAAGAAGACAGTCCTCTCTCTTCCTATTCTGCCGAAGATCTTGGCCTCTACCTCTCTGCCAATGGAGTTGATTGTGCAAATTTGAAAGAAAAAGCTGATCTTCTCCGGGCCATCACAGAAATCGCCTGTGAGGAAGAAGGAAAGAAGAAAGAGGATGATGAAAAAGCGGGGTTGGAGACCGAAGTGGATGAGAGGTTGTATGCCCCTGTTTTACACTTTCTCGACAAAGTTAACCCTTCTTTGAGCGAAAAAATGAAAAAACAATCAGTTTTTACCAGTCTTTTGAAGAGGGAAGAGGATGAGCGAGCAAAGGTTCTTCGGGAGAGAGAAGAGGAGGACCAGCTGTTGGAAAGAGAAATGATCGAAAAAGTCATTGCACAGGCGGATATGGAGGAGGGGATGAGCGAGGGGGAGAAGAAGAAGCGGGAAGAGAAGAAGAAGGTGGAGGAGGTGCAATCAGCAATTCAAAGAGAGAAGAGGGAGAGGAAGAGAAAGAGAGAGGATGTGGCATTTGATGAGCAAGCTTCTCTCCGATTGAAAAAAAAAGCCACCCCCTTCAACTTTGGCGATTCAGTTAACCAGCTCTTTTCTCTTCTCGTCTCTCCTTCCCCTCAGCTTACGCATCTCGCTCTCTTCCTCCACATTCTCCTTCCCTATGCCAAATCTCCCGAACTTGGGAGACAGCTCTCGCTCCCTCTCGGTGAAAACCTGGAGAAATTCGGTCGAAATTTTCCAAAAAAATCAGAAGACATCTTTGAAGAGAGGGTGTCACACACGTATCATCTCTTTGAGTTGATGAAAGCAGACGCAGAGGTTGAGTGGGAGAAGATAAGGGAGGCGAAGGCGAATGGGGCGTCTAAAGCTGGAGTGGAAGAGAAAGAAAAGGGAGAGGGGAAGGAAGAGAGGGAGAGAGAGGCATTGGTGAGCTCTCTTCCTTCTTTGGGGGAGTGTTACAAAGCTTTGGAAAAATCAAGTTGGTCCGTGAAAGGAGGCTATCTTTTTTTGAAAAAGAAGAAAAAGGGGACACGGGAGGGGGCAAGGGAGGCGGATGGAGAGTTTTCTGCTTTGGTTGAAGCGAAGAGGAAGGAAGAGGAAGGGAGGGTGAGGCGCGGGGAGGTTGGGGAGCAGAAAATTTTTTTCTCTGATGTTTTTCAAGGGTTGTTTCCACAAGAACAGCCATATTCCACGCCCCTTTTTTGCTCTTTTCTCGAAAAGAAAAAGAAAGACGATGACAAAGACAAAGAGACAGAAAAGGAAAAGGAGCAGGAAAAGGAGCAGGAGCAGGAGCAGGAGCAGGAGCAAGAGAAGGAGCAGGAAAAGGAAAAGGAGCAGGAGCAGGAAAAGGAGCAGGAGCAAGAGCAGGGGCAAGAGCATGAGAAGGAGAAGAAGCGGGAGCAGGAAAAGGAACAGGAAAAGGAACAGGAGCAGGAAAAAGGAAAAGAAGAAGAAAAGAAAAGTAGCCCCCCTCCCAAACCCTCCTTGAAGTGGGTCAAGAGTCCAGGAGGATGGGGTTGCTCCTTTTCTCCCCCTCCCCCTCCTCCTCCTCCTCCTCCTCCCGTCTTCTCCTCTTCCTCAAAAATTAAACAGATATCCTGTTTTGGGGGAGAACAAGGAGAAAAACTGCGCGAAAAACTCGAAATTCCAGAAATTTCGAGGTTGAAGTTGGTGGAAAATGTTACTCCTCGACAGGCGGTTGTGTACATTTTTTCAATTTTGGATCGGCTGTTGGGGAAGAAGGCGGAGGGAGGGGAGGGGTTGGTGAAGGGCGGGGAGGAGGGGGTGACTTTTTCTTTGTTTTTTTCGATCATTTTAGTGGTTTTTGATGATGTCCTTGGGAAGTTGAAGGAAGTGAAAGAGAGAGTTTTGGAGGACAATTGTTCCCTTTCTCCTTCCCCTTCTTCTGCTTCTCTTCCCCCTCTTTTTTCTTCTTCTACAGAAGAAGAAGACTTTTTGTTTTCTCTCTACATTCTACAAATATCTTTAAATCTCTTAAAATCGAACATTCTCTCTCCCTCTCTCTCCCCGATTTCCGCTCTGTCCTTCTCCGCACCTTTGAAGAAGAAGGAGGAAGCGGGAGGGAAAGAGGACAAGAAAGAAATAGATCCGGTGGATCATTTGGGGTTGGTTTTATGTTTGATGATGAGTGAGTTGAATGATTTTGATGATGTGTATCGAAAGATAATTAAGGAGGAAGAGAGGAAGGGAAGAGTTGAGCAGAGAAAGAAGGAAAAGGAAAGAAAGAAGGAGGAGAAAAAAAAAGAAGAGGAGAGGAAAAAAGAAGAGGAGAAAAAGAAAGAAGAGGAGAGGAAAAAAGAAGAAGAAAAGAAAGAAGAAGAAAAGAAAGAAGAAAAGAAGGAAGAAAAAGAAAAAGAAGAAAAGAAAGAAGAGAAGAAAGAAGAGAAGAAAGAAGAAGAAAAGGAAGAAGAGAAGAAAGAAGAAGAAAAGAAAGAAGAAGAAAAGAAAGAAGAGAAGAAAGAAGAGAAGAAAGAAGAGAAGAAAGAAGAAGAAAAGAAAGAAGAAGAAAAGAAAGAAGAAGAAAAGAAAGAAGAAGAAAAGAAAGAAGAGAAGAAAGAAGAAGAAAAGAAAGGAGCTCAATTCTCTCTCGACTCTCTCAACGGAGCTCTTCCTCGAACCACCCCTCAATTTCTTCCTTCTCCTTCCAGTTCTTCTCTCCCCCACCACTCTCTCTCTTCTTTTGGGGTTCTCTTTGATTCTTTACTTGATTTTTGGGGAAAAGAATTTAAGAAAGAGAAATACATGGATGAGGGAGAGAGAATTACTCTTTTTTCGACTCTTTTAGAAGCTTCCAAGGAGGGGGAGGGAAGGGAATTTTCTCACTGGCAAGAGGGAGTGTTGGGGAGGGTGTTGGAGTATTTCGAAGGAGAAAAATATTTAAAATTGTTGAATTTGGTGGGAGGGGAAGAGGAAGAGGAGAAAGGGGGAAAGGAGGAAGGGGGGGAAGGGGGAGGGGGNAGGCAAAGACAAGGAGGAGAGCACGAACAAAGTGGAGAAGAAAGGAAAGAAAAGGAAGGAAGATTGGCAAGAGAAGGAGGAGGAGGAGGAGGAGGAGGAGGAGGAGGAGGAGGAGAAGGAAGAGGAGGGGTTGTTGAAGGAAAAGAGGGAGAGGTATGAAGTGCTGGAGTTGATGTTTCGAAATTTGTTGGTATCAAATGTGTTTTACTTGCTGACAGTAAGGATGGATGAGAGCATTGAAACCAATTACTATGTTTCTCTTGCAAACTCTGTCTTTTTTGCTGCAGAGAGGCTACTTTCCGAGTTTTTATCGGCTGGAGAGTGGAAAAATGTCGCAATTTTGAAACAGAGTGTGGTTTTCCGTCATTTACCTGTGGTTTTGGTCTCTTTTGTCCTTGGGGGAGATCAATTAACCCCTGGGTTTGCGCTTCGAAGGTTGCCATTGTTCAAAAAAATCACTGATTTGTTGAATTCAGCGTTGGAGCTGGTGGAGGAGGGGGAGGAGAAGGAAAGGGAGGAAAGAGCGAAGGAGGGAGAGGAGAAGAAGAAGGAGGAAAGAGTGAAGGAGGGGGAAGAAAAGGGGGAGGCAGAAGCAAAAGAAAAAAGTGCCAATGAGAAGGAAACAGTCAACGAGGAGTCTGGGGAGGAAAAAGAAGAGGAAGAAGATCAAAGTGAGGATAGTAGTTGGGTGAAAGAATTGCTGAATCTCGCCATCTTCTTGGTTGCGAAATCATCTTCTCTCCTCGTCAGCGCCAACTTTGACGTCTCTCCTCCCCTCCCCACCCACTTATCCTCCCTCCCCCCCCTCTCTGGTCCTCCCCTCCCTGTTGTACTCCGCTTTGCGAACCAGCTCCCAACCAACAAAAAAACAAAGAAAAAACCTGGTCAGTCTTGGGTTGGCCATATGTTGGAAATGTCGATGGATACAGGCACTCAGCGGGGGGGGTGGGAGAGCAATGTTTGTGGAGAGGGAAGTATGGCCGATGCGGTTGAGATTGTGGGGAGAAGGGAGGGAGAGAAAGAGGGGGGGGAAGAAGGAAAGGAGAGAGCTTTTTTGGATTCCATTGTTCAGTTTGAGGGGGGGGGGAGGAGGTTGGTGGAGAAGATGGCGGAAAGGGTGGTTGAGGGGGTGCATCAGCTCTCTCCTCGTCCCATTTTGGAAAAACTGCTTCGTTATTTTATTGCCTGTTGTATCAAACATTCGGGGAGGGTGGAAGAATGTTCAAGGGAGTGGGGAGAGGCGGGGGAAAAAGAGGGAGAGGTTGCTGGGTGGTTGGAGGGGGTGCAGAGAAAGGTTCTTTTGTTGAGGGGATTTTATTTTGAAGAGAGAGGGAGGAAGGAGAAGGATGGAAAAGAGGAGAAAAAGGAGGAAGAAAGAAAGGGAAAAGAGAAAGAGGAGGAAAAAGAAGAGAAAGGGAAGAAAGAGGAGGAGGATAGCAATGGTTTTGAGAAGCTTTTGAAGTCTCGTTTTGCTCTTTCGGATTTTATTTTGTCATTATCCTCCCCTCTTCCCTCCTCGTCCTCCTCCTCCTTGGCTGTGCTTCCCATCCAAGACCAACTCTTCCCCCTCTTCAAAGAAAAACACTTGGATCTTGATTCTTTGAAAGAAGTTTCTGTTCTTTCTACAGCCATGATAGAAAGCCGCCGACTTGGTTTTGAATCTCTTCTCTCCACCCTCTCTTCCACACGCCATCTCCCCCATGCTCAAGTCTACCTTCTTCGAGTTCTCTCTCCTGCTCTTCGTTATGCATTTTCTTCGTCTCCTTCTGGGAACCCTTTTTCTTCCCCTCTTGTCCCTCATTGTGTTGTTCTTTCCTGTCGAGCAGCTTACGAAAGGTTACTGGAGTTCATTTCTACCCTTCTTTCCCCCCAAAATGGAGACTTGGATCAGTTTTTTGAGAATTTTTCTGTTTGTTTGGCAGCGATGGACAGTTTGGGGAGTGTCAGGGTACAGAGAGAGGATATTTCTCTTTTGGAGAGAGCCAAGGTTTTCTCTCATTTGGATGAAGTTATTGGCTTAGGGAAGGGCAACGATCTTTCTTCTTCATCTTCATCCCCCTCTTGCTCCTCCTTCTCCTCCTCCTCCTCCTCCTCCTCCTCCTCCTCTTCCTCCTCCTCCCTTCAAATCAATCAAAGAGAAGAAGGAATGAAGAGGATGACCCTGGCAGCCATGAAGCTTTTTCGCTATCTTCTCACCCGAATGACTCAAATATCAACAAAAAATGATTTTGAAGCAGGAGGAGCTCTCTCTTCACTCTCTTCTCTTCTTTTGGAGGGGTTGGAGAGGGATCTTCCAAAGCGAATTGGGAGCGAAGAGGGAAGAGAGTTGGTGGGGGGGCTCACTTGGTTAACCGGGGGGTTGACGAGTTTGAGAGTTCCGAGGAAGAATAAGATTCAAAATTTGAGGAATGAAGGAAAGGAAGGGATGGAAAAAGAGGAGAGGGAGAAGACTGGGTGGTCTGTTGTGTTTTGGATTTATATTGTTAAGGATAATCACAAAGATACGAGGTGTTTGTTTTATCATGGAGGGCGGGAAGAGGGGAAGGAGCAAGTTTATCCAGCCATTTTTTTGAAACCGGATGATTTGAAGTTGATGGTGAATGTTACTTCAACAAAAGGTGTGAATTCTTCTTCATCGTCATCATCATCATCATCATCATCACCATCATTGTCGCCATCACCGCCTTCATTGTCATCATCGGTTTTGCCATCTTTTTCTCCATCCTCTCCTCCTCCTCCTCCTTTGGATTCTTCTTTTGCCTCTTTTTCTTTTTCGTCGTCATCCTCAGCTTTTCCTTCTTCTTCTCCCCTCCCTTCTTCTCCAATACCTCTTGCGACAACTCCTCTTTCCTCTTTAGCAGAATCAAAGAAAGAAAAAGAAAAGCCGACATTGGCAATGGAATCGTTTAACAGTGAAGGGTTAATTCCTTGTCAACACTGGGTTCATCTCTCTGTTGTGTGCGAAGGCAACAAAGTTTTGTTGTTTTTGAACGGAAAGTTGGATAAATCCTACCAAGCCACCCACACCCTCCTTGGCCCTCCCCAGTCCTTCCCTTTTGTGGTTGGAAATTATGGGGAGTGTACAAAAAATTCTGTTTCTTTTGATGGAGTGGTTACGGATGCTTGGTTTTTCAATCGTGCCTTGTCCAAGAAGGAGGTCACTACTCTTTCTGCGAGCGGTCCTGTGGCTCCTCTTGTGGATGAAGAGATTTTTCAAAAACTTTCAATGTTATCCACTGTTTTTGATGCCTCTCTTCACCAACCCAACACTGACTTAAGATCATCACCCCGGGTGATGAACCTTCTTCTCTCTTCCTTTACCCGTTCCCCCAACACCCTTCGATTGCAACGAAAAGCTCTTCAGCTTGTTCGCACCATTCTATCCGGGGATCCCTCTTTGCCCCCTTCCTCTCTTTTTGATGGGAGTAGTGCTGTTTTCAAAGATCCTGACGCTTTTGTGAATTATTTTCTCAATCTTTCCATGGCTCTTTCAAATGGAGTTGAACCGGAGGGTGGGTTTTCAATGCCTTCTTCTTATCATTCTTACTGTCTCATTGATGAAATCAATGATTTGATACGTGCTCTGTTTGGGTCTGGGGAGGAGTGGAGAGAAGTCATCCGTCGACACTTGGTTGCAAAATTGGAGGATGGAGCCTCACTTTCCCTTCTTGCTGGGGGTTTTAGAGAAATTCAACAGTTGAATGAAGAATCGAAGGAGCATGCCGAGAGGGCGAGGGAGCAAGTTAAGGCTGAGAAAGCACTCCAGGAAGAGCGCGAGGCTGCTCACTCAGTGTTGGCTTTGGCTGAGATTGAGAAAGATCGAGAGCTTGAAAGGGTGAAGGAGGACGAAGCTGCAAAGGAGAAGGAATTGGAAACGAGAAAGAGGATTGAGGAAGAGGAGAGGTGGAGAGAAGAAGCGAAGAAGAAGGGAGAGGAGGTGAAGGAATTGGAAGAGGAAGCAAAAATTCTTGGGGATGCTTTGAAAATCTCCCAGAGGGCCGGAGAAATTTTCTTGGACAATGTACCTGTTGTTTCGATTGAAGAAGCGTTGGAGAGTGTCGAGAAGGCGACCAAAGCTGAAGAAACAGCACAAAGAAAAATTGATGAGTTCCAGGCTTTACTTGCGGCTGCCCAACAAGAGCTTGCAGTTGCCACCAAGGAGAAGGAAAAGGCGAGTTTGACCTTTGTGAGGGCGCTTGGAGCTGAAGAATGCATTCCCCTTGGCTCTCTTCTCTTGCGGAAAAAAATTACACAGGAGGAATCCAAGGAGGAACCAAAGGAAGAATCCAAGGAGGAATCCAAGGAAGAATCCAAGGAGGAATCCAAGGAGGAATCTAAGGAAGAGCCCGAGTCTGTGGAAGAGAAAAAGGAGCCCAAAGAAGAATCCAAGGAGGAATCCAAGGAGGAATCCAAGGAGGAATCCAAGGAGGAACCCAAAGAAGAATCCAAAGAAAAATATAAGGAGGGATTTAAGGAGGAATCCAAAGAAAAATCCAAGGAAGCCAAGGAGGAATCTAAGGAAGGATCTAAGAAAGAGCCTGAGTCTGTGGAAGAGAAAAAGGAGCCCATAGGAGAATCTAAGGAGGAATCCAAAGAAGAATCCAAAGCCAAAGAAGAATCTAAGGAGGAATCCAAGGAGGAATCCAAGGAGGAACCCAAGGAGGAATCCAAGGAGGAACCCAAAGAAGAATCTAAGGAGGAATCTAAGGAGGGATCTCAGAAGGAATTCAAAGAAGAATCCAAGGAGGAATCCAAGGAGGAATCTAAGGAAGAATCCAAGGTGGAATCTAAGGAGGAATCCAAAGAAGAACCCAAAGAAGAATCCAAGGAAGAGAGAGAGGAAAGGGAAAAAGAAGAGTTGAAGAAGAAAATTGAAGAGAAGAACCAAAAAGAAGAAGCGGTGAGTGCTTTTGAGGCGATTCGAAAGTATAAGGCTCAAGAATTAGCAAAAGAAAAAGTGGATTTGGAGAAAAAGAGCAAATTACAAGAGGAAAAGAGGATAAAAAAAGACAAAGAAGACCAAGAAGAGAAGATCAAAAATGGCCCCGAACTTGAAAAGGCAAAGAAGAAACGAGAGGAAGAGAAAATGAAGCGATTGGTTGATGTTGCAGTTGCTGAGCAAGAAAGAAAGTCGTTTTTGAAGTTTGAGAGAGAGACAAAATTCTCTGATTTTCATCTTCCCTCTGCCAATTCATTGATTTTATGGGTTACTTCTGTGTTGGGGATGGTTGGGGGAATGGAAGGTGTCGCTCGTCCAGGGGCGAAAGTAAACATTTTGAGGCGGGACAAGGGTAAAACTCTCTCACCGGTCTCTCTGTTTACTGTTTCTTCCCCTTCCTCTTCCTCTTCCTCTTCTTCTTCCTCGTCCCCTTCCCCTTCCTCTTCCTCTTCCTCTTCCTCTTTTCGTTCTTCATCCCCCTCCTCTTCTTCATCTGTCTCCTCCTCTTCCTCCTCTTCAACCATAAGCTCTTTTAACCCTGCTTGGAATGTTGTTGAAGTTGAAAAGGATGGAACCAGAGCCCACTATCCCCGCTCCGAACTTCAAATCTTAAACTCCATCAACCTCGACACATCTCTTCTCAAACCTTGGGAATGGGAAGGCTTTTGGGCGTTGATTTTAAGAGAAGAGTTGCAGGGGACTCCTGAGGTGGTTCATGCGAAGCACCTCTCTCTTGTGGATTTGAAATTGAAGGGGATTCGGTCATTGGCTCCATTTGTAAAAGAAGGGAAGAACAGGTTTGGGGAGCTGTCTTCAGTTGCTTCTTCTCTGGCAAAGCTGGCTGTGACCCCTATTGTTTCTGTGTATGCCCCAACAATGACAAGTGAGGGGCAGTTGCAGCGGTTATCCTCTGTGTTGAGGAGGTGGTTGTGGGATGCAACAAAGCAAGTGAAAATAGAAGGGGATAAGGAAGGAGGGAAGAAGGAGTTTTCATTGAATGGAGAGGCGATTGATTTGTTGGTTGAGAGGAGTGGGGCTTCGGAGGAGGTTTGTGTTCGTGCTTTGCGGATGAGTGATTGGGATATCGATTTCGCTGGGTTGTGGTTGTTTGATAATCTCTTTAGTGCGGAGGCTGAGTGTGCAGAGGAAGAGAGAAAGAAATTGGAGGGGTCATTTGCTCCTTCTCTCATTCCCTCAGACGAAGAAATCGCCAATATTTTGGCATCTGCAACAAATTTCGAGATGTCATGGTGCGAAAAAGCTGTTTCCTCGACCAGTGGTGGGATCCATGAAGCTTTGGAGTGGCTACTTGGAAACTCTGCTGAGCTTTTGGCCAAAAGCCAACAAGGAGAAGCTCCCCCTCCCCTGGAAGATCTCCCCAGCGAACAAGAATCTGTCCTCCATCGAGCCTTGCAATCCTTTGGGTTTTCCGACCCTTCTTCCATTCCTTATGAAGATCTGTCAGCTCTCCAAAGCTTCATTAGTGGTTATGGTAGATTTCATGAATTTGCTCGCAAAAAAACCAAGGCCTCTGCTACTCCTTCTGCAACCCTTCCCAAGGAAATGGCAGATCCTTTGTCCTGTCTTGGGAAATTGGGAGTTCGACGTGTGAAGCAATTGATCTACGAGTCTGAGATGAATCTGTGTATTTTGTCTGCTCGAAAGGCACTCCTGAACCTGATTTCCTCCTGTTCTCAGAAAGAAATGGAAGAGTTGGGTGAAGCGCTCCCTCCTAAGACATTCCTTCAGCTGATCAAGTTGGCTTGTTTCCGGGAGACCGCAAAGCCTTCTGATGAATCATCTTCAAGGCAATATTGCGAATCCCATCCCTTGGACCCCATTCGAGCGAAAGGAGAGAGTGAAATTGAGAGAGCAAGCGCGTGTGAATCTGCCAAGGCTTTGGAGCCTTACCTTGTTTCTGTGTTAAAGAGGTTGGAAGGCCAGACACCTGAAACTTCGTCATTTGAATTTGAAGATAAGGATCGAGTGTTTTTGGAAGTGGTGGTGGGGGAGGTGGCTGTGATGTTGTCTCAGTTCAGTTCAAAGAAAGTGATTGAAGCGACGAAGTTTGCTCTCTCTGATTATCAGGCATTGTTGCATCCAACTATTGATCTTGTTGATTGGTTGGTGAGGCTTTTGTTTGATTGTGGACTGCCTTGGCCAGTGTATTCTGAATTTGTGGTGAATGACGATGTTCCGATTGAATTTCAGGAAGAAGAAAAGAAAGAAGAAGAAAAGAAAGAAAAAGAAAACAAAGAAGAAAACAAAGAAGAAAAGAAAGAAGAAAACAAAGAAAAAGAACAGAAACAAGAAAAGAAAAAAGAAGAAAAGAAAGAAGAAAAAGAAAAGAAAGAAGAAAAGAAAGAAGAAAAGAAAGAAGAAAAGAAAGAAGAAGAAAAGAAAGAAGAAAAGAAAGAGGTGCGCTCTGATGGGCGGAAGCGATGCATCGTCACCCCAGGCCAAATCCTCTATGTATCTGACTACTCCAACCCTGATCGCCTTCTCATTGACGGGTCCTCTTGCAGTTTCTTCCCCTCCACCCACCTCACCCCTCTTTCCCTCTCTCCTTTTGGGAAATTGTTTCATGAGATGATCCTTGCTTTGGACTACGGGCCAATGCTTGTGCGAGTGAAGGTCCTCCACTTGGTCTTAAGGGTTATTGAGATGGTTCCCAAAGATGAGGAGAAGGAAGAGGAGAAAGAGGAGAAGAAAAAGGAGAAGGAAAAGGAGAAGGAAGAGGAGAAGGAAGGGGAGAAGGGAGATGAGAAAGAAGAGAAGGAAGTGAAGGAGGAAGAGAAGGTGGAAGAAAAAGCGGAGCGACCACCAATTCCTTGTTTGTGGTCCCTCCCTCTCTCCAAACTTGAAGAGAATTTTTTCTCACAGTTCCAACAAGAGCGAAAGAGAAGAGGGATGCTTTCTTTCTATCTCAAACAGCTCAGTGAGCTTGTTGCTCATGTCCGAGACATCTTCTCTCGTTTCCCGCCCCCTCCCGACCATCTCCCTCTCAAAACCACAAACCCCAACGCACCTTCTGCTCTCTCTTTCTGTTCTTCCCAACTTTCCCCGAATCCTTACGCTTCTTATGAAAATGCTCTTCCTGATGCTTATGATGATGAAAGTGATGGGTATTACTCGGACGAAGACGAAGGGCTGGGGCTGGGAGAGGATGAAGATATTCATTCGAAGGCAGCTCTGTTTGTTGTGGGGGCGAAATTTGAAGCAAGAGATATTCACCGCCCAGATATCTACCGAGTCGCAACAGTTGCTGAGCGTCAGGAAACCTACATCCGTGTTCATTTTGATGGTTTTGAGAGTGAGAACGATTATTGGTGCCCCATTGATAATCCAAATATTGGGCCCATTGGGGCCACCTTGGCGATGGCACAAAAGCTGCAGCCCCCGAAGGGATTTAAGGGAGAGAGCTTTGATTGGATGGGCTATTTGACTTCTCAGAACGCTTCTGGGGTCTTACCTCATGCTTTTGTCAGTGATGTCCTGGGTCCTTATCTCGAACATACTGGGTGTCTTACTCTCAATGAGTATGCAGAAGTGGCGGGGGGACCATCTTGTTCCACTCCTCCTGTTTTTGAAGGGGGAGATTTGGAGTTTAGCTTCGGGGAGCCTTCTTCAGATTTGTTTGGGGGGAGTGGCGAAAAGGAAAAAAGCGAAGAAAAGGAGGAGAAAAAAGAGAAGGAAGAAAATGAGGAAAAGGGAGGAATGGTAAATATGGAGGGTGGGGAAGAAATCTCCAGTCTCTTTGACTCCTTTGCAATTGTTGAGGAGAGGGCGAGAGAGGTTGGTGATGACAAATTTCAGGATATGAAGAGTATGAAAGGGAATTTGAAGCGATTGTTCAGTGAGGATTGGCAAGGTATGCTTCTTTTTGCACTCGCTTCTCATGAGTTGGAAGGGCTTTCCCAGTCTTGTGTTGTTCTTTCTGACGGGGAATCAAGAACATCTGTTTTGTTGGAGAAATCTTGTGCACATCTTATCTCACAGTTGAAATCGTGCTTGGTTTGTGTTACTTCTCGAAGATCGTCGAACCTCCAGGGTGTGATGGTATTGTGTGTTGGATTGCAAATTGTTCTCTCCTGTCCAGTGATTGAGGAGGTGGAGTTCTTTGCTCAGGGTTCTGAGCCTTCTGAAGAGTTGTTAGGAAATGCTTTGTTGGAGTTTGCTGGAAAACTGTGCAATGAAGAGGCTTCTCCTGCATCTAAGGCCGAATCCAAGGCTGAGGAACCCAAGGCCGAGGAATCCAAGGCCAAGGAACCCAAGGCCGAAGAACCCAAGGCGAAGAAACTCAAGGCTGAGGAACCCAAGGCTGAGGAACCCAAGGCTGAGAAACTGAAGGCCGAGGAACCCAAGGCTGATTTTGGCAGTGATGCTGAAATGGTTGCTGCAATTGCTGCATCTTTGGCAGTTCTGGCTGAAGAGCCCCTATCTGAGGAACCCAAAGCTGAGGAACCTAAAGCTGAGGAACCCAAAGCTGAGGAACCCAAAGCTGAGGAACCCAAAGCTGAGGAACCCAAGGCCGAGGAACCCAAGGCTGAGAAACCCAAGGCTGAGGAACCCAAGGCTGAGGAATCCAAGGCTGCGGGACCTCAGGCCAAGGAATCTCGGGTGGTTGGGGGTGGAGTTGACAGTGACGAAGAGATTGCTGCTTCGGTGATTGAGGAAGGCGAACTTGAAGGAAAGCAGTCTGAGGAGCCCAGAGCTGAGGAATCCAAACCTGGTGAATCCGAAGCTGAGGGAAATGAGGCTGTTGCAGCACTTGTGATTGGAGGGGGTGGGGAGCAAAATGAAATTGATGAAGAGATGGCTGCTGCAATTGCTGCTTCAATGGCGATTGAGGAAGATGAATCTGAAGGAAAGCAGTCTGTGGAGCCCAGCGCTGAGGAATCCAAACCTGGTGGATCCAAGGTTGAGGAAGCGGAGGTTGTTGAACCCAAATTGGAGGAGGCTATAGCTGAGGAATCCAAGGCAGAGGAACCCAACGCTGGGGCAGAGAGTGATGAAGAGATGGCTGCTGCAATTGCTGCTTCAATGGAGGGTCAGGAAGATGAGGGAGAAGGTAGCATGGAGTCCGAAAATGGATCAAAGGAATGGGGCATTGGAGTCGAGCCCATGATCTTGGATGCAGCTGGTGGAGAGGGGGACGAATATGATGTTCCAAGTGATGATGAGATGGCTGCTGCTATTGCTGCTTCCTTGTTTAATGGGGGAATTGGAGGAGGGGGGGGTGAGGAGGTTGTTGATGAATCGAAGGCTGACGAATCGAAGCCTGGCGAATCAAAGGCTGATGAATCGAAGGCTGATGAACAGAAGGCCGAAAACCTCAATGTCGTCGAACCAGCCTATGGGGGCGACGACTCTTTTTTCCCCGAATTTTCCGAAGATTTGAAGAGTATGGACGATGAAGATGAAAATGACGAAGGAAAGAGGGAGGAAGGGAAGGGGAAGGAAGAGGAGAAGGGAGGGGAGAAGGACAAGGAAGCATCAAAGAAGCCTGGTGATTTCCAAGAAGGAGAACAACCCCCTGGATTTTCGATTTCCCCTTCTCCCCCAATTTTTGTTTCGAACAAGCAAAATGCTCTTCCAGGGGTGCTGTTCACCTCAGATAAGAGAACAATGACGATGCAACAGGGGTGTGGGATTTTTTTGGCGGCAAAGGTGAACAAAGAACTCACCCATGGGATTCATTACTTTGAAGTTTTGATCCGAAATTGTGATATGATGAACAACGGTTCATTGTTTTTTGGGGTGTGTGAGCCATCAAAGTTTTCTCCCAATTTGGAGAGCGCATATGGCTTGAAGAGCTATCGTGCACTCATTGGTCCAGGAAGGGGGGAGAAGCCTTATGGTGTTGATTTGTTTGCCGGACACACTGTTGGGGTGATGGTGAATGTTGATGAAGGGAAAGTTTGGTTTTTCAAAAATGGAAAATCGATGGGATTAGCATTCACTGATCTCCCCGCCCCTTTGTGTCCTGTGTTTGGGATGTGTAGATCGAGGGACTCCTTGGAGTTGAAGGCCGAGCATCTCTCCCTTGCTTCTGTTCCTGCTTCTGTTTGTTTGGACCATCTCTCTTTTCTTCCTTCTCTTTTGAGGGCGATGGGAAGAGACGAACACACAGGAAGAGGAAAGGAGGAAAAGAAGAGAAGGAGAGGAGGGGGGCTTCCAAAGGAGTTTTTGAAAGTTGCCTATAAGAAGTGGAGGGATTGGGAGCAGGAGAAGTTTAGGATTCATAAGAGCAGGCCCGGGTGTAATGTTGTCTTTGATGTTAAGCCCTCTTCTTTGGTAAAATTTGGAGATTATGAGTATGGAGACGAGGTGGTGGTTCCGGGAGTGAAGGGAGCAGCGGTGATTGTGGGGGTTCATGGTGGTGATCTTTGGTACCGCAGGACAAAGACAGGGCTGTGTTGGTTTATCCATGACCTTTCCACTGTGCATAAGATTAAAGTTGCACAGAGGAAAGGGAGGTCTTACACCTCCAAATTGGTCATTCCCAAAACCCCTCCTCCTCAAGAACTCGAAGAAGAAGAAGAAGAAGAAGAAGCAAAACCAACAGAGGGGGGGGCAGGAGGGGAAGGCGGAGCTTCTCTTGAAGATTTGCCTCCGGGGCTTCGGGAGGCTGTACAGGAGTTGCACCAAGTTTTGGGGAGGCCTATTGCTCAGTGCAGAGACGCTTTAATCCAAGCCGGGGGAGATGCTAATGCAGCTTTTGAAATCTTGTTGAGTATGTTGTCAATGGAGGAGGAGGTGGGAGGGGGAGAGGGGGGTTTTGAAGGAGCGAAGGAAGGGGAAGAGGGGGAGAAGGAGAAGGAGGAGAAGGAGGAGGAGGAGAAGGAGAAGGAGGAGAAGGAGAAGGAGAAGGAGGAGGAGGAGAAGGAGAAGGAGAAGGAGAAAGAGGAGGAAGAAAAGGAGGAAGGGAATGGGGAGAAGGAACCAGAGAGAGAGGAGGAGGAGGAGGAAGAGGAGGATCTTTGGGGAGACGGGGAGGATTCGAACCAAAGGAGAGATATTTTCTATGTTTCTGATTTTATTGAGGAGATCAATGAAGAGAGGGAAGAAATTACCTTTGCTCAATTCTGTGAGTGGGTGAACTCCCCGCTCTGGACCCGCTCTCTCCTTGACTCTCTTGTTCGTTACGTCAACTCTCTCTCCTATGAACACCCTTCCAATCTCCCCCCCCAAGTTTTCCTCCAAGAAATGGAAGGGATATTCCAAGCCCTTGAATATCGGCAAGTTGGCGCAAGATTCGTGTGCCAACTCCTCTTCAACGAATATTTAGCTTCATCTTTCCCCTTTTTGGACCTATCGCAAGTGAAAAAGTTCCCCAAATCTTTGGCTGCTCAGGTGGCGGGGGTGAGATCCCTGATATTCACATACCATAAAAAGAGGTTTTGGTTGGACCAAATGGAGGCGACAGTGCAGCCATCGAGACAGATGGCTGACCATTACGACGATCCCCCCACCATTTTACAGATCCCTGTGGACCGAGCGAGAGCAATGAAATACCAAACGACGGGAGAGGGGAGTTTTAAAGACACATTGTTTTATCAGTTGTATGAGAGGTTGGCCAGTTTACCAGCGACAACTCTTCGCCAGGAATTCAAAGCGATGATGGATAAGGGGCAGAAGCGGTGTTTTCGGGTGGAGTTTAAGGGGGAGGGGGTTACAGATAATGGGGGGCCGTATCGAGAGGTGTTTGGGCATGTTGTAGATGAACTGCAATCGACTACCTCTCTTCTGCAACCTTGTCCAAATTTTACCGAAAAAGCAGGGCAGAACAGGGAGCTTTGGGTGATAAATTCCTCAAAGAAAAGTGCGAGTGATTTGGATTTGTTTGCGTTTTTGGGGCAATTGTTGGGATTGGCACAAAGAGCAGAGGTGGTGGTGGGGTGGCTGTTGGCGCCCTTGTTTTGGAAGGGGTTAGTGGGGGAGAAGGGGGTGAGGGGAGATGTAGAAAAAGTGGATGTGAGGACTGTCCAGGCCTGGGATATGCTGTTAAAGCAAACAAAAGAAAATTTTGAGGCGCTGGATGTTGTTTGGGACACCTCCATGTCGGGGGTGAGAGAGGAGGGAGATGGGGGGGAGGGAGGGGTGAAGGAATTGATAGAGGGGGGGAAGGATCGGGAGGTGAAGTTCGAGGAGCTGGAAGAGTTTGTGGAGAAGAGTGTGGAATATCGGGTGGGAGTGGCAGAGTCACAGATGAAACAATTGAGGAGGGGGTTGGGGTCTGTGGCTCCGATTCATGTTTTGAAATTGTTTACATGGGAAGAGGTTTTTTTTTCAATTTCTTGTGTTTTCTGAATCATTTCTCATCCACTCTTTCCCTCTTCAGGCACAAGAACTCTTCTGTGGTGAGCCTTACATCAGCGTCAGTAAACTCAGAGACAACACATTTTACAAAAAAGTCCAACCAACGGATGCTCATGTCACTTACTTTTGGAGAGTTCTGGAGAAGATGAATCAGGTACTCCCTTATTTCCTCCCTCCCTCCTCCCTCTGTTGTTGACCCCCTTTTTTTCAGGAGCAACTTCAAAAATTTTTGAGGTTCACAGGGTCGAGATCTCGTTTACCCTCTCTTTCGTCAGGGTGGTCGATGCCTTTCAGGCTCGTTTTTCCAGCAAAACAGGGCGCAAGAGAAAATCCTGATAAGTATTTACCCACTGCTCAGGTATGTTGTTTGTTCTATTTTTTGTCCTGGTGTCTCTTTTTAAAGCTCTTTTCCTCTTCAGACATGTTTTTTCAAACTGGAGCTCCCAAAATACTCCACCCAGAAAGTCATGGAAAAGAATTTGGTGAAATGTTTGGATTGTATTTCGATGGACACAGATGAGAATGTGAGTGATAATTCAAATTGGGTGTAGAGAAGGAACACTTGTACAGCTCACCCCCTTTAACCGAAAATAAAAAAAAAATAAAAAAAGTCATGCTCTGTTTGTTTTTTTTTTTTGGTTGTTTCTCTTCGAAATCGGCGAAACGTCATTGGATGTCTGGTTTTTTTTTTTGAGCTTTCGGTTTTTGTGCGCCCAAGAATGAGCTTCTTGAGTGATGATGAGTCTGTTACCGAATACTCTGGTTTGGAAAGAGAAAAAGAGGGAAGTGGCTCTCTTTTGACCCTTCTTCTCTAAGGTTCTGGCTCCCAGAAGTGGTTGTATGTCGTTGGAGGATTACTTTTTCTGATTGTTTGTGGTGGAGCTTTTTCTCTTTTTTTTTTCTCTCCTTGGGGGGACGATGATGGTGAGAGAGTCTCTTGTTGAAACAAAACAAAACAATCAGCCAACCAACCAATCAACCAATAACACTGTTACCAATAACAGATAGTGAGACAGCTCTCCAAAAACAATATGGGAACGCTGTTACAACAATTTTGGACTTGGCGATGGCAGACACACAGGTTCAAAAAAAAACACACCACCAACACAACGAACAACTCACAACAACTAACGCCACATTAAAAGGGGTTCATTGATTTGGCTTCAATGGTGAACACATTTGGCAATCGTTTGAGTGGTTCTACAAGTTTGATTTCTCTTTTCTCTTTTCTCTCCTTCCTTCCTCTCCTCTCACCTTTCCCTCAGCTCTCGATGAGGTGAGTGACTGGGCCAAACAAAAGCTGATTGATGATGGCTTTTCAAATGTTCATTATGAAGAGGCAATAATCCCTGCTTGGACACACAACCCTGAGGGAGATCTGCTCGTGATGACAGAACCATACTACAAAAAATTACAGTTCGTTCTCTTTCTTTGGTCTGTATTCAATGGAAACAACTGGGAAGGACTTATTTTTGTTTCTTGCTTCCTTTCAGAGTCCTTCCTCTTGGTTTCTCTGTTCCTGCCCAAAACTTGATTGGAGAGGTCAGATTTTTGATTTCTTTCCCTTTCTCCTTTTCCTTCTTGTTTTCTTATTCTTTTTTTAGGTCGTGGTTTTGGCCTCACTTGATGATTTGGAGACAATGGACGTGACAAATAAAATTGTGGTCTGGAATGTCCCATTTACGTCCTATTCAAACACAGTCGGGTGAGAGTTCATCTACCCTAAACCCTTCCAAATCCATTCACTCACCTCCCATCCAGTTATCGAACCAATGGCGCAAGATATGCCTCTGGTGCCAATGCCTCAGCTAGTTTGACTCGCTCAGTCACCCCCTACTCTCTCTATACTCCCCATACAGGAGTCCAGATGTATGGTGAGAGCAATCCCATCCCTGCTGCTGCAATCACAGTTGAAGATGCTGAACAATTTTCATATATCCAGGTGAGAAGGAGAAAAGAGAAGGGGATTGATGGTGCGAAGATCTTGATTCATTTTTTTTTTTTCAGAATGTTTTGAAGCAAAAAATTGTAATTGAGTTGAGTTTGGATGTTTCGGTTTGTTGTGATGCTTGGTCTTTTGTTACTGTTGGTTTATTTATTCTGCTCCATCAAAACAGAACAAAGATGAGCTTGCCTCAGGACAAAATATTATTGCAGAGCTCACTGGAACTGAGGTCAAAAGAATTTGAAAAAAATTAAGAAAAGAAAAAGAAAAAGAAAGCAAAGAAAAAAAAAAAGAAAAAAAAGAAAAAAGGAAGGAAGAAAGGAGGAAGGAAAGTAATTTTTTTTTTTCAGACCCCAGAGGAAATTGTTGTGATTGGAGGACATATTGACTCCTGGGATGTTGGCACTGGTTTCTCTTTCTTTCTTTCTTCCTTTCTTTTCTTGTCTTATTCTCTTTTACATAGGTGCTCATGATGATGCCGGGGGAATATGGCACTGCTGGGAAGCACTTAGGATTTTAAAAGATAATGGTTTTTCCCATATAAATTGAAACATGGAAACAATTTATAACAATCAAACAGGGTTCACTCCAAAAAGGACAATCAGACTTGTTATGTGGACAGCTGAAGAGAATGGAGGAGCAGGAAACAAAGGTTTGGTGTTTGTCCATGTATCGTAAGAGGTTTGGGAATCTTTCTCATCTTTTCTTCTTTCTGTCCTCAGCTTACTTTGAGCAACACCTTGGAGAGTATGAAAACACAACTTTTGCATTAGAATCTGATTCTGGAACTCTTACTCCAACTGGATGGAGTTTTCAGGTTTGAAACACACAAACATCACAGCTCACATTTATTCATTTTCTTTTCTCAGGGAAATGAATCTGGAATTCCAATTGTCCAACAAATTGCTGATTTGATGCAGCCAACTTTGACAATGGAAGTTATTTATTATCATTTTGATTTTTTATATTTGCTCAATCACTCACCACCTAAAAAATAACAACAACAACAAAAATATTCAAAGGTGGTTGCTGGGGGAGCTGGTGCAGATGTTGATCTCATCATTCGTGAGGTGAGCTAATCTTTGATTATTGTGCAAATTATTTCCTCAGTGTACTGATCCAAATTTTTGAAGGGAGGTGTTCCTGGGGTTGGTTTGACTGTGACAGGCGATGCACCCAACAAGGTAGTTATGAATTTATCACCTGATAGAGAGAAAGGCTTTTGAGAGAGAGAGGGCTGTTCAAGAGAGAGAGAGGGCTGTTTGAGAGAGAGGGCCATTCAAGAGAGAGAAAATGTTAATCATTTTTTTCTTTCTAGTATTTCTACTACCATCATACCAATGCAGACACAATTGATCACATTGATGAAACTGATTTTCGTCAATGTGTGGGAGCAGTCGCTTCATTGATTTATGTCATTGCTGATATGGATGAAAATTTGCCAAGGACTCAAGTCACAGAATGATTTCAATAAAGTTGGATTGCACAATCAGTTAAGGAGGGTCATTGGTGAGCATGGATGTAATATTGCCAGAGCCAGAGAAAGAAGAAGAAGAGAGCTCCAAGCTGGTGGGATTCCCAGAAGTGCATGGCAGGGTGGAGAGGATCCTCCTCAGATGAATCCGCTGAGGGGAGGGTTGCATCACAACTGCCACCTGCTCCCGTCGAGAAGTGGGAGAATCCTTTTCTTGGCCTCAAAAATACCATGCAAAAATCTTTTAAGAATCATTGTAGATAGTAATTTGGTGGTGGTTGTTGTTGTTGTTCTTTTTGTTTTTTGTTTTATTCCAAAATTCGATTCTTGATCACCCACCTCTGGCATACACCACCAGTGAACCCAAGCCATTTCCTTCTTTCAGCTTCTTGCCTCCCAAAATCATGTAACAACATAGGGAGAGTGCACAAACCAGCGGCAGGACGCTTAATTAGAACGCCAAAAATTTGTATGATCAACAATTTTTTGATGTTGTTGTTGTTGGTGGTGTGGTTGGTTGTGCTGTTGCCGGCAAGTTGTCAAAATACAAAAATATCAAAATTCTTGTGTTGGAAAAAGAGCAAGATCTTGCTCAGGGCCAAACAAAAAAAAATTACAAAATTCTTAAGTAGCCAAACAAAACCAAACAAAACACAAAAGAACTCTCTCTTCTCTCTTTCTCTCTCTCCTCTCTCTCTCTCTCTCTTCCCCTCTCTCTTCCAGGGACATCAAAATCAAACTCAGGGATTGTTCATGCAGGTTATGACGCAAAAAATGGGTCAGTGAAAGCCAAAGTTGGTTAGTTGAAAGAAAAAAGAAAGAAAAAAAGAAAGAAAAAGAAAGAAAGAAAAAAGAAAGAAAGAAAAAAGAAAGAAAAAAAGAAAAAGAAAAAGAAAAAAGAAAAAAAAAGAAAGAAAGAAAAAAGAATCGAAAGATAGAAATCGAACTCAGAGAGCAAAAAATGGGTAGTTTTAAGAGAGAAAAGAGAAAAAGAGAAAAAGAAGAGAGAAAGAGAAAAAGAAAAGAGAAAAAGAAGAAAAAGAAAGAAAAAGACCAAGAAATTTCATATAAAACAACCAACCTTTTCCCCCCCTCCCCTTCCCCTCTCCCCCTGCCTTTCCCTCCCTCCCT
>MUHK01002251.1:12235-25787 GCA_002151225.1 Paramoeba pemaquidensis
AGAAGAAGAAGAAGAAGAAGAAGAAGAAGAAGAAGAAGAAGAAGAAGAAGAAGAAGAAGAAGAAGAAGAAGAAGAAGAAGAAGAAGAAGAAGAAGAACAAGAAGAAGAAGAAGGGAGAAAAACAGAACACGAACAAGGAGAAGAGTAAGAAGAAGGAAAAGATGATGATGGAGATGGAGATGATGAAGACGGAGAAGACGAAGATGAAGGAGAAGAAGGCTCCAAAGAAGAAGAAGACTCCAGAGAAGAGGGAGGAGGGGGAAGAAATGAATCAGAAGAGGAGGAAGAAGAGGAGGAAGAGGAAGAGGAAGAGGAAGAGGAAGAGGAAGAGGAGGAGGAGGAGGAGGAGGAGGAAGAGGAAGAGGAAGAGGAAGAGGAAGAGGAAGAGGAAGAGGAAGAGGAAGGGGAATGCAAATTTGGAAACTCTAAACAGGCAGATTCAGAGGGGGGGCTTCCAAAACGATTTGAAGGGGAAGTTGAAGATGATCCAATAGGGGTCTGCAAAAAAGAAGGTTCCAAAGAAGAAGAAGGGTGAGGAGGGGAAGAAGAAGGAGGAGGAGAAGAAGATAACAAAGATGAAGGAGAAGAAGAGGAGGAAGGATTCAAAGAAAGTTTTTGGGAAAAGGGATAACAAGATGAAGTCGAATGGTTTGAAAAGGGCGAGGAGGAGGAGGGAGAAGGTTTGAAAGAAAAATCTTGTGAGGAATTATTTTGGGAAAAAGAAGGGGTTGAAGACAATGTCAAACAATAAGAACAAGAGCAGCAATAAGAACAGGAACAAGAACAAAATGAAGAAGAAAAAGAAGAAGAGCAAGAACAAGAGCAAGATGAACAGGAACAAGAAAGTGAATAAATAGAATCAGAGCGGAGAGGAGGAGGAAGAAGAGACACAGGAGGAGAATGAGGCGGAGAAGAAGAGTTTGAAGGTGAATGTGGGGGGGAAAAGAAATTCAAAGGAAAAGGCTCGGGTGAGCAAGAAAGAGACGTGGGTCCATAACCCACAGGGAAAGAAGGGGGAGAAGAGGGGGGGGAAGAAGGGGGGGAGGGGCAATTTGTGGGGGNTTGCAAGGGAAGACATGTAAGGGGGAGGGGCAATTTGTGGGGGAAGGTGAGTCGATTTCTCTGAACAGTTCGAGTTGCAAAGGTTCATGGCTCGGAGGGGGAATGATGATCCCAGGGGAAGAACCAGCCCGAAGAAAGGGTATTTTTAAGCCTCGTCCCTTGAAAGGTTTGTATTCTGAGCCCCCAGAATCTTTCCCTTCCACCCCTTCAGCCCGTTCGTGATTCAATGTCGATTTCGTTTTAGGGTGGGTTTCTGGTGGGACTGGTCGGGAAGGAGAATCAAAGGAAGGCTTCAAGGAAGAAAGAGGGAGCGTAGAAAAGGAGATTGAAGAAGAACAAGAAGAAGAAGAAGAAGAAGGAGGAGGAGGAAAAGAAGAAGAAGAAGAAGAAGAAGAAGAAGAAGAAAAAGAAGGTGAAGGTGGCGATACCGACGGTGACGACGATGATGAAGGAGGAGCCAAATGAGAATGGTTTGAAGAGTAGGAGTACAGATGAGTTGGGGAAGAGGGGCTAGAAGACGAACAAGGCTCTAAGTTTTTTCGATCTTGATTTTGCGCTTGAGAATCTGCATCAAGTTGAGAGGAGCGAGAAGGGGAAAGGTTTGTATTATTCCAGCTGGAAGGTACAGATTGCAGGGACAAGAGTGGGAGAAGAGGGGACTCTGATCGACATGGCGAAAGACTCTTTTGAGCGTGTTCAGTTTCTGAGGAGCAAAGCGGAGGAGCATCTTGGACAGGGGATATCTCTCTGGTTGCTGGGGGTTGGGTGGCTGGCTGATGCGCCTCAAAAGATCCCTTGCCATCAGAGGGAAACTTTGCAAGAGAAGAGAAGGAAAAGGGAGCAAGAGGGGAAAAAGATTCTTGATTTCCCCGCTGATTTGCAGTGAAAAGCGATAGAATGAAGGGGAAAGAAAAAGAAGAAATTAAATCTTTCTCCAAAGGGTTTGTTGTCAAGCTCCGAGACGGGGGGGGGAGAGAAGAGAAAGGGGCAAACGAGGAGCAAGGTGGGGGGGAGCGAGAGAGCCGAGGTGGAGAAAGTGGTGTGGCTTGAGTCTTGGGTGGGAATACAGGCTGAGAAGTGGGCGAGGGTGGGGAAACGGAAGGGGAGGCAGGAGGAGAATTGGGTGGTGGGGCAACCAAAGGAATAGGAAGTGAAACAGGTGGGGGAATGGGTGGGGAAGCTGGTGGAGAAATTGGTGAAGAATTTGTGGGAGGAATTGGTGGAGGAAGTGATGAAAAAGTGGGCAGAGAAATAGGGTGGGGGATTGGCGGAGAAAAGGAAGTAGTGGATGGGGAAACAGGTGGGGAAATGGGCGGAGAAGTTGATGGAGAAATAGAGAGAGAAGTTGGCGGAGAAGCAGGTGGAGAAGGAGCTGGGGAACAAAATGGAGATGAATACGGGGAAGTGCATGGCGAGGTACATGGGGATGCACGCGGTGAAACAGATGGTGAAAGGGCCGGAAATATTTTGCCCAAAGTTTCGGTTGGGGAGTGGGAGTGGGAGTGGGAGCGGGACCGAGTAGAGATATACTTGGGGGAGTTTGGTGGGGAACGAGAGGACGGCGGAGACCCGAATTTGTCAACCCCCACAATCTTCTCATTCTCGTCGTCATTTTCTTCCCCATTTGGTCGGAATCCCACATTCACATTTACATTCACTTTCACTTCCCGCCCTCCTTCACCCTTTTTTTTTTCGAGGTGAGGGTCGTTGACCCCATGGAACGTCTGAGCACAACATACCAGCCAATGTGCAATATCAGAATGGAGACCACTTGATTGCATTGAGTGGCGCCACCGAGGACAAATCGAAGCCAGCCCAACCATTGTTTCCAGGAGAGCAGAGACAAGTTGGTAACTGCGAGTATTGAGAGCAATGGGGTGTACTTTCAAGAGGCAAGCGATCGCATCTGGAAGGAAATGGCGTCAAAAAAAGCAAAGAAAGCAAAAGAAAATAAAAAAATCGGGAAAGCTACTTCCACAAACCAAGAAGAAATTGGGGAGAAATAGTTGTTCTCATTGAAATAATCATCTCCAGCACAGTCCCCAGACACTCGAGAACGGGTTGCAAGAAAGGATAAGAGTTCATTTTCTCTTTGTTGGCCTTTGCCTCATCTGCAAAAAGAAAATGGGACTCCCTAATTGCCTCACAAAGCACAGAGAGGGCAGATAGCATCCCTCCCGCCCATTCAACCCGATTTGTCCAAGAAGTGATTTGTTGAGCCACTTCTTTGGTCACTGCGCAAAAATCGACCTCCCCATCTTCCAGTCCAGAAGGAGATGATGAAGAAGAGTCAAGGCCAGTTTCGGTCCACCAAGACCAAGGGAGGGTGAGAGGGGTGATTTCTCCAACACCAAAATAGCGACGGAAGAGAGAAGGCCCTTTCTGTGGCTTCTCTGCTTCTTTCAAGAGGGTTTGGAGGGAGGACAGGGTCGGTTCTTCGCCCCCAACAGTAGAAAAGCTGTTTGAACAGCGACTCTGGACATCGCCTCGAGAGAAGAAAAGAATGGAAAAAGAGGCGCAACGAACTCGAAGAAGGGAACTTACCCAAACCAATGATTTTCGAATCCGGCGGGCATGGGCTGTTTCTGCGAGCCTCTTCCTCCGAGAGGGCTCCAACGAAACTGTTTTCTTTATGAAATGGGTCATGTAGTGAATCATCGACTGAACATAAAGGAGTGCTCGTTGATAGAGTGTGGTGATGGTTTCAAATGATTGCTTGTTTGTCACAAAGGAAGAAGAGGCAAGGTAACCAGCTGACATTGCAGAAGACCCACCAAAGCGCTCCATTTGGAACCTTTCGTGAAGAATGAGGCGAAGGAGAATGTCTGCTTCTTCGACCCACCCCTTAATCATTCGAACACATGTCTTGTCCATAATCTGGTCAAAAAAAAATTGTTAGTGATCAGATTTTCCTTTTCCCGAATCTCCTTTTCTCCAACCTGCCGACCAGAAGGAAGAACTGAACACCATACTTTGCCCTCACGAGAGAGGAGGGCAGGGATACAGGCTTGGGAGACACCAGCCAAAGGGGCAACAGAAAGAGAGAGCTTCTTTTCGATGGACCCCAACAATTCCCAATACGAACGCAGAGAGGTGTTTTTGAGGATGTAGCGCAGGTGGTTTTCAGGGTACGAGTTTGGGGCAAAGGGTGAGGCACAGTGGGAAGAGTTTGAACAAGAATGGGCAGTGGAGGTCAACAGGTCCTCGGGAGAAGCAATTATTGGGGCAGTCGGGAAAGGAGAGGGAGAAAAGAGTTTTTGGAGAAGTTCTTCGATTCGTTTGTGAATCCATTTGCAAGGGAAGACATGTAAAACCTCCAAGTAGACGGAAATTGCGTCCAGATATCGCTTCATTCCGACCAGTGCCTCTGCTTTGGCAGCACAAACCCGCCAATCTTTTTGTTCTGGAGGCTGCAGAGGGTGAGGTAATGAAAGTGTTTGGCTTGAGGGAGAGAGAAGGAACCTGAAGGTGACAGCTTAACTCAGCATCAACAAAAGCCTGCGAGTACCGCTTCCCAGCAATCCAACAAGCAGATCTTTGAGCATGAGCAAGAGAGAGTGATTGAGTTGGGTTGGTTTGCTCATCGATACACCCACCCAACAACTCTCTCGCCTTTTCATAATCTCCCCTTCGGTAAGAGATATTCGCCTTGGCTCGTTCTGTTACGGATGGAGAACGAGGGGTGAGGGGCATCTTGCCCATGCCTGTTTTTTCAACAAAATTTTTCAGCGATCTTTTTCGGACCTTTTTGCGATCATTTTTGTTTTTTTTTTATTCTCTTAAAGCACTTCTTCCAAGTGTTGTACAACCGCAGCTGATTCATGCAGTTCATCCCCGATGATTTTGTTCGCCTGGATTTGAGAGGGTGGGTCTTCTTTTTTTGGGTTCAACCATGAAAATGAAAGGTCCGCTTCCTTTTTGTTGATGATGAGTCAATCAAGCGAAGAAGGACAAATGAAATTTAACAAAAACCTTTTCTGGTCCGTTAGCTCCGACCCATGTCACTTGCCCAAGACTGATAGTATTTGCAATTTTTTCTTCTTCCTGTTGAGACAAGAGAGTCTTTAAAAACATCAAGCATCGACAAACAACAAAGAAAAAAAATAAAAGATCAAAAAATGAAGAGCCAACCGTGGATAGCTCCCCGAAGGTGGTAAATATTGGTTTTTTTGCTTGAACACGTTCAGCCTGCCTCGAAAAAGCATTGGTCCTGTCTTCAGATTCAACTTCTGGCAAGGTTTCGAAACTTGCCAAATTGCTGCAACACTCCAGAAAGAGTGCAAGGGATTCAGATGCGATCGCCTCAGCCGCATCTTTCATGCCTTGTGCAAAAGCTGGATCTTCCTGTTTTGCAAAGTGAGAAACGGTGTGAGCAAGTGAGTGAACAAAGACATACATTCACTTTGGATTCGAGGAGCTCGCGGGCGTTACTTATTTCTTCTGCAATAACTCAAAGTCAAACCAAATCGCAAAGCAAATGAAAGGGAAACTAAATGTCCAAACCTAAAACTTTCACATGATGCACAACACAACACCTTTGATACAACAAAACATGCATGAGGATTTCTTTTGTCATGGGCGTTTGGATTCTTTTGAAAGCAGCATCAGTGAGGGAATAGGAGAAGAAAGAGAAGAAAGAGAAGAAATGGAGGAAGAAAGAGGAGAAAAAAAAGAAAAAGAAAAAGAAAAAAGAAAAAAACATGGCCGAAGAGGGAGGATGAGGAACTTGTTTCCAAATTTCAGTCATTGATGCTGCAACGAGAAGTGGGATCTTGAAAAAAAGGGTGAGTGCTTATCTTCTACAATCTCCTCAGAAGAATGTGGAAGACCTGATGAATCCCTCCTTCAGTGTCACCAATGACAACAGGAATTTCCTCATCCTTTTTCTCCATTTCCTCCTTCTCTTTCTTTCCCTCCTTCTTTCCCTCCTCCTTCTCCTTCTCCTTCTCCTCCTTCTCCTCCTTCTCCTTCTCTTGTTCTTCTTTTTGTTCCTTCTCTTTGTCCATGGAATCAATATTTTGCAAGACCAGACTGCAAGGGACTGTGAAAACGTGTCCACCAACACAAAATGACAGCGAAAGGTTTTTGGGACAACAATTTCCCAATTTATCGCAAAAACGTGCACAAATAATAAATAATCATCCAAAAATATTCTTTTTCCATTTGTCGTTGTTTCCACTCCCATTGAACGAGCCGGAAACGCATGGGCAAGTCGTTGATATGGCAGAGGCTGCGCCAGATATGGGGGGCTGTCTCACAAAATATGAGAGAGCCAGACATTCTTGACTCTGTTTGCTTTTCTTTCTTTTCTCGTCTTCTTGTTCACTCACCAACGCCATCAGGCTCCGAGAACCCTTTTTTCCTTCGATACCCCCTCCGCTTTGTCAAAATGGACAGCTGTTTCTGATACAGTGGTGAGTTTTGTTGAGTGATTCGAAAAGAATGACCCAGGTGACTGATTCTTTTCATAGATTGGGGGGAAATCAACAGCCAAGTTGGAATTTGATGAAGAAAACAAAATGGGTGTTTTTTCTGGGGATTTGAGTCTCCAGCTCAAAGGTTTTCTTTTCTTTGCGAATCTTTTGTGGACCCTTTGTGAACCTTTTCTTTCTTTTCTTTTTCAGATGGATCAACTCATACAAAAACTGGCTATGGAGCTCTTGTTTCAGATCCTTTTGAGGTCCCCTTTCGTCTTGAAAAGCACAATTGTTTTGAGGTAGGCCCTAAAAAGCAAAATTGGGTTGGAACACTTAATGACCTTGCTGTCAGTTAGACCTTGAGTCAGATGGACGAACTTATGTGATGAATGTGACGCCAATCATGATGGGAGATACAGCTCTCATGTACCAATCAAAATTTAAATTTGAAGGTCGATTTGCTGCACATTATTTCTCTTTCCCCTTTACTGAAGATACCTTCAGCAGCCGATCTTTCGCGTGTTTCCATCCCTTTTTCGAGTTTTGCTCTCACTCGGGATGGTTTGATAATGGACGACCAACGGCCTCTCGACAAGGACACAAAAGTCCATCGAGTTGGTTTCATAATGGCAGAAAGAGAGGTTGAGTTAAAGGGTGGGTAAGAGTTTCATTATTTAGAGTTCCATTATTTACACTTCTTTGCAAAACAGGAAGGCCCATTTTCTCTCAAGCTGAAGGAAATCAGGTTTTCTTCTCTCTTCTTTCTTTTGCTTTCTTTTATTTTGACATTCACTTTTCTCAAGATCTGCCAAAATGATGAATACACGGTACGATCCTGATGCTTGCAACAGTGACGACGACTGATTTTCTTCAAGAAGTTGAAGGAGATCCTGGAAAAGAGGAATAACTTAGTGAGCATTGACAAGAGTTGTAGAGGGGTTCGAATAAACACCAGCCCAATCATAACCGCCTCTTGACAAAGCCCGAATTTTTTTTTCCAATTTTTTTTCAAACCCCGGTGATTATCACTTGCTTTGCAATCTCAATGGTTTCCACCATCTGTGAATCGGTTTGTTTCTTCGGGATGGAGACTGTTTGAAGTCACTAACAAAGAAATGTTAGAAAGATGAGATTCCTCAGGTCGAGTTCGCACAAATCATTTCTTCAAAATTGATGGAAGGGACTTATGATGGGGATTTTACGGTTTTTCTCTTCTTTCCTCTTCGTTTCTCTTCTCTTCTCTTCTCTTTCCTTTGTCTTCTCTTCCCTTCCCTTCTCTCTTCCCTTTGTCTTCTCTTCTCTTCTCTTCTCTTCTCTTCTCTTCTCTTCTCTTCTCTTCTCTTCTCTTCTCTTCTCTTCTCTCTTTCTTTCTTGGTGGCTCCCTTTTTTCACCTTCTGTCCAGCTGTTTGGGATTGAGGTGAAAATGTCGAATGGTAACAGGTTCTTCCTTTTGCGAAGATACAGTCAAATTTATGACCTCAACCAACGGGTCTTTATCTCTGATCGTTTCATCTCCTTGTATGATTTACCAACACTCTTCACAGCTCTACTCGAATTCAGACATCAGCAGTGACATTTCTCATCTTTTCCCTGCCAAAAGGTTTTGGAATAATCTTCTCTGGGATTATGTGAAAACAAGAAGAAGTGATCTTCAAATTTATTTGCAGGAGCTCTTAAAGGTGGACCACATTAGGTGGGGTTCTTCCTTCTATTTCCTCCTGGTTTTGTTTATTTCTCTTATTCTCTCGCAGAAAAAATGAGATCGTTCTCCGTTTTTTTTCTCCAATCCGTGAAGCAATGAACATGCAGGTTCGTAGTTGGTGTTTGAGCGAGGGCCCATCGGTGAGAGTCCTTTTTGAGGACATCTTCTTGTTCTCTTGAAAAATCCCAAAACGTCAATTGGGATCCCCCAATGGCTTTAAGAGACTGATTCATATTCATCCCCCTCAGGTTATAGTTGAAGGGAGCCCAGAAAAAGAGCAGCAAGAAACAGAAGAACAGGAGGAGGAACCCCAAGAAGAGAACAGGAGCCCTCTAAGAGAGAAATTCTTCGGATGGGAAACACTACCATTGTGTCACTGCTACGATCCTTTGCCTGGAAAGGGGGTTGGGAAATGGGTTGATGAGGTTTCTTTTCTTTTGGTTTGACAATCTTTTCTTTTTGTTTTTATAACTCCATTCCAGGAAGTGACAAATGCCAGAGGAGAGGTTTATTCAGCGCAGCAAGGTTTTAGACCGAACAGCGATGAGATTGCTAGTTTGCAGGGTGCGTTGAAGCGCATTTTGGACATTCAAGCTGGCAGGATAGTCTTTGATTGAAATCACACATTCAAAACAACAATAATTTAATCGACTCAGTTCCCCTCTTCCTTTTCCTCTTCTCCCGAATGAACACGGGTTTTTAATTTTTTTTTTGCTGCAAGAATCTTTTCTGCATATGTTTTCCTTTTGGGTCGCGGGGGTGGTGTGGCACTCTGCTCATTGGTGGGTCAGGACCAATAACAAATAACAACAAAACCAACAACAACCGTAACCACAACAACAACAAGCAAACCCTATTCTGTAGTTCGTCACATTTCTCATTAGGTCGACATAGTTCAAAGGAAATCTCTTTAGAAACCAAAACTTCAAATCTCTGTTTGTCAAGAATAAAGCGGAGGTATTTTTCACTCATTATTGGGCCGTAGGTTGATCTGTAAGACTACATATTGATCACATTGAGTTCAAAAACAGTAGAGGTCAATGAATGTGTTGCAACCTGAAGCTGTTTGATTCGAAGGCCATAATAGGTCATCTGAGGTAACCTCCCCATTGCAAACCGATCATTGTATCCCTTGAGTCTTGTAAGTTAAGAAAAGAAAAGGGTGAATGAAGGGAAAAAACCAGGTAATGGTGAATTGCAGGAAGTACAATCGAGGACCCATTCAATAATCGAAGTAAAGCCACGGGGAGAGCTTGAAAAAACAGAGCGTCGGGCCGGACATAAATGACCGCATCAAAATGCTGGTTTGGGAGTGAGTGTTGGGGGCATGCATGGGTGAGGAATGGAAATAACCTTATCACTTTCAAGCATCAACAGGGTGACCTGAAAGGAAAATCAAAATTAAAAACACTTGCAGAGCGCCGAGGAAAAAACATACCCGTTGGAGCGACTCGAGTGCGAGGAGATGATTTGTTAAAAGACCTTTGTCCCAGACGCTATGTTTCTTTTCCCCTTCAGTAAAGTATTTTGAGATTTCCAACTCATTTTCTTTGAATTTGTCTTGATCTTCAACTTTCCAAGCCAAGGGCTATCAAACAAATTAGATCCCAGATATCCTCATCCCCATCATTTTCCCTTCCAACCTGAAGGATTTTCCAATCATCTTTGGGTGCCACTTGAGCATCTGATTTCCACACTTGTTGTGAAGTTTGAGAGTGCCATTTGTGGATAAAAACAGAAAACTTCATGTCGTTTTCCCTGTTTGTTTTGTTATTATTTTGGTCTTAAAGGAAGCTTTAGTTGGGCACACTCACCGAAGGGGCTGAAATATGTATTTTTCATGGGAATCTACAGTGTTGGATAGAGTTCTAAGAAAATGGGAATTCAGAGCGAAAATAAGAAACAAGAAAAAATAAAAGTAAACAATAAGAATAACAATAATAATAACATAATAAAGAAGAAAAAAATGCCTGGTTGCTCCCCAGTAACAAATGGCAACACTGAAAGGAAACAAGGGTTTTTCAAAATAGGGCGAATTCTGAGGAGTTGGAGTTTGAAACTGAGTCAGATTGTGGTTTTCTTGAGAAGAAGGAGATAAAAGAAACCTTTGAGTAAAAAAAGGGGTCTTTTTTGTTTCGAATTCGCTCTACCCACTCTTTTTTTGCCTCCCCTAAGGCAGAGGAAGAATTTTGAGAAGGATGTGAAGAATTGGAAGAATTGGAAAAATTAAAAGGAGAGGAAGAAGAAGAGCCTGAGATAGGAGACAAGGGAGGTGGAATGTAATGAATGTATTGGGGGAGCGGAGGAGGTGTGCGATGCGTTGGCTCCGTGCCTGCATTCACCAAAGCAGCATAATGGAGGAACAAAAGGAGAAGCACAACAAGCAAAAGCAAAACCACAATAACAAGAAACAGAATGACGCACTCCTTGTCATCATGCAAGGGCTTTTGGTGTCGTTTGATTGATGGCATTCCCCTTTTTCATCAAAGAGAATGTTCGCGCATTTTCTGGATCTGGTGGGTGTCCATTAAGTCGGCTTCACGGAGAGAAGCGAGATTATCTCGATTGGAAAAAATGGAAAAGATTTTTGTTTTTTTACTTTTTTTTTTTTTGTTCAGTTCGAGAGAAAAATAGTTTCTTCTTTTCCTTCAGAAAGATTGGAAGTGATAAAAGGGTGTGACTGAAGGTCTTGTGCTGTTGGTCTCTGCAAAAATAAATGGATAAATTGACATGACAAACAACAACAAAAAAAAAGAAAAAAAAAGAAAAAAAAAGAAAAAAAAAGAAAAGGAAAACATTTTGCCAGTCGGTTGTGAAAACATCATTCAAAAAACTGGCACAATCACCGCTCACTTCAGGGGGTATGGGGGGTTTTTGCTCAGCCATTGTAAAAATTGCTTCTACAGCGCTCAAGTGGTGGAAAGGAGGCTTTCCTAATGTGATGTAGGAGTCATTGAGGTGGTGAAAATTTGAGGTGTTGGTGTATTGTGAGTTTTTGTCTTCTTCCTCCTGTCCTTTCTTCTTTTTCGAACCTGTGAGCATTTCAATGAGAGTGCAACCCAGAGACCAAATATCACATGCATAACTGTTTGGGGGGCGAAGATAAGAGAAGGTAAAAGAGTTTTGAACAATCTGAAAATACCTGTAGTCTTCTCCATTGATTACTTCAGGTGCTGTGTACCTAAAAAAGACTTTAGAAAGAGGGTCTGGGGAGGAGGGGGGAGGGAGAAGAGGGAGAGAGAGAGATAGAGAGAGGGCCGTTCGAGAGAGAGAGGGCCGTTCGAGAGAGAGAGGGCCGTTCGAGAGAGAGAGGGCCGTTCGAGAGAGAGAGAGAGAGAGAGACCAAGGGGTTCCTACAGATGAATTACGGTATGCACTTTCCTCAGCAACTTGCACAGCAATTCCGAAATCAACCTTTTTTTTGGAAAATTTGGAAGTGAGCTCATGTTCATTTGAGAATCAAGATAAGAATCTATCAATCAAAAAAACTGACCACTTTGATTGTTCCATCTGAATCGACGAGAAGGTTATCGGGCTTTATGTCTCGATGATAGATGAGATGTGAGTGCAAAAATGCCAGGCCAGAGAGAGATTGGAACAGCACATGAGCAGCGAGCACTTCACTAAATTTTGTTTCCTGTGAGAAAGGAGGGGGAAGAAAGAAAATGAACAGGACCGACCTGAAGCAACCGGCAACTTGGATCCAATCCGTCAGTGACCCACCAGGGACAATTTCAGTAATTAAATTAAATTCTTGTGTTTTTCTTGAGAAAAAAGACCCATAATATCGTGCAATATTTCTTCGTAAAAAAGGGAAGCAAATGTTAGAGGTTGGACAAGGGAAAAGCTAGCAAGGAGAAAGGAAAGTAAACCGATGTTGGAACGTTTTCATCATGTCAACTTCATATCTTAGTGCTTTTTTTACTTCATTTTTATCTGATCGGTATTGATGTTGTTGTGGTTGTGTTTAGTCAAAAATTTATCGTGTTTGTGTATGTTTTGTGTGACATACCTTTTGCTCCAGCAAGATTAACTTGTTTTAAGGCGACATGGTAGCCATCAATGGCCCCTTTCCAAACAGTCGCTTGGCTTCCTTTTCCCAGCTCAGCAATAATTTCTAATTTTTTCCCTTTCAATGAGAATTCCTGTTTTATTTTTGTTTTTCAATGAAGGAGTAAAAAGAAAAGAAAAGAAAAGAAAAGAAAAGAAAAGAAAAGAAAAGAAATGAAAAGAAAAGAAATGAAATGAAATGAAAAGAAATGAAATGAAAAGAAAAGCGAAACCTCATCACTCAGTTCAAATTTGTAAAAAATATCATCTTCTGATCGAAGCATAGAATAGTTTAAATATGTTTTTGGCTCTCTGCAGGCAAGATTTTGAGAGAAGAGGGGACCGCTCAAAAGAGAGAGAGAGAGAGAGAGAGAGAGAGAGAGAGAGAGAGAGAGAGAGAGAGAGAGAGAGAGACCTAGGAGGCGAGGCAATAGTGGGGTTCTGAGCTTCTTCAACAATGAGATCCCCTAACCTTGCTTCTTCTTCTTCGCCTGAACAGACGAATCAGTTGACAGATCAATACAATGAAAAAAAAAAAAAAACCTGTTTGTTCACTTCCAAATGTACTGACAAAATCGTTCAAATCAAAGCCTAAAGAGTTCACGGCTAGATACGATAAATGTGAGGGGAAAATACAACAAAAATAAAAAAATAAGAAAATCAACAACGAACCAGCACTCAATTCTGACATTGTTGTCCCAGGTGCGATATGTGGAACAAAAACCTTGTCACTGCCACCAACATTACCATCCACACTGCCATCAAGGCCACCAAAAGAAACACCGCCCACATCAAGCCCAAGGCCACCAACATTACCATCAACACTGCCATCAAGGACACCAAAAGAAACCCCACTCACATCAAGCCCAAGACCACCACCACCACCACCACCAACACTGCTATCAAGGCCACCAAAAGAAACATCACCTACATCAAGCCCAAGGCCACTGACATCGCCACCACCACCACCATCCCCAACGCCATCCAAACCACCAAAAGAAACACCACTTACATCAAGTCCAAGACCACCAGCAGCATCACCATCAACATCACTAACAACATCCACAGAAATACCATTCACAGCAAGCCTGACTCCAGCATCACCACCATCGCTGGCTGGTGGTGGTTGCGGTGCTGGTTCTTCTTCTTTTTGCTCTTCTTGTTGTTGGTCTTGTTCTTGTTGGTGTTCTTCTTCTTCTTCTTGTTCTTCTTTTTCTTCTTCTTCTTCTTGTTGTTGTTGTTGTTGTTGTTGTTGTTGTTGTTGTTGTTGTTGTTGTTGTTGTTGTTGTTGTTGTTGTTGTTGTTGTTGTTGTTGTTGTT
>MUHK01002262.1:0-16467 GCA_002151225.1 Paramoeba pemaquidensis
GTGTGTGTGTGTGTGTGTGTGTGTGTGTGTGTGTGTGTGTGTGTGTGTGTGTGTGTGTGTGTGTGTGTGTGTGTGTGTGTGTGTGTGTGTGAGATTGTTTGTGCGTTGGTCCGTGTGAATAGCTTTCTTATTTCAATTGTTAGTTGGGGTTAGGTTTTGGACCAAGACACCGATACTGCAACACACCCAAAAGGATAGAGAGCTTGGCAAAACAAGTGAAGAGGGTTGCGTGTGGCAGTTATCATACACTTTGTGCAACTTTTTCTGGTTTTTCTTTCTTTCTTTTCTTTCTTTTCTTTCTTTTCTTTCTTTCTAACAAAACCAATAACAAAATCAAAGGGGAAACCTATTCTTGGGGTTATGGGAAAGAGGGAAGATTGGGTTTGAACAGTGTTTATATCCGACAAAGCCCACAAATTGTCCCCACTTTCTCCTCTAAAAACATTGTTGATCTTGCTGCTGGTGAAGGGTATCAATTTCTCCTCCTTTCCACACACACGACTGAACATTTATTCTCTTACTCACACCATCAAATCCTTTCCCTCCCCCCTCCCTCCCTCAAAAGCCATTCGCTCGCTATTGACTCCACCGGCGCCATTTGGGCCTTTGGGAGAAACAATGAATCTCAACTTGGGCTCGGAGATACCGTTAACCGCTTCGTCCCCACCAAAGTCACCACCTCTCATGCTTTCTCCACGATTGCTTGCACCTTGTATTCTTCTTTTGCGGTTTCCATCTGTGGAAAGTTGTTTACCTGGGGGGATAACAAATATGGGCAGTTGGGGCAGGGAAATTATGATACTTTGGCAGTGCCGACGATGGTGAGTCAATGGGGGGAGGCTGGGGAGGTGAGAGTAGTGGGGCTTTCGGCGAGTGGGTATCATGCTGGGGTGGTGGTTGTGGGGGGGGAAGATAAGACCGCGAAAACGAACTTTAAGAAGATGGAAAAGGTTTCCGAAGGGGTGTTTTTGCTTCATGATCCAGTGGGGGCTTGTATGGATGTTGTTTTTGTTGGAGAAAATTTGATGTCATGGACTTCTGAGGATGGTTCTCTGTGGCCTCGTGACTGGCTTTCAAATGATTTCCCAGTTTTGAATTTCTTTTTGTCTCCTCTTTCCTCCTTCCCCTCTTACTAACCTTCCTTCCTCCTCTCAGTACGCTCGGATTATTGCTGTTGAGCTCAAACATTCCACCAAAAACTGGGAAAACTACAAAAATTCAATCAAAACCCCAGCTCTTGACCTCTTGTCCCTCTTTGGGAGCCCTCTCCTCTCTGTTGGTGATGACTACCGACCTGTTGTGTTTGTGGCTTGTTCGTTGGGAGGGTTGGTGGTAAAGGAAATGTTGATTGGAGCTGAGGTGGAAAATCCAAGTTTGTTTAGTTCGAGTCGTTTTGTAGCATTTTATTCGACCCCGCACACAGATGAGTTCATTTTTTTTTTTTTTCTTTTTTTTTTCCTGAGAAACTCATTTTTTCATTTTGACAGGTCATATGCAAACTACTCTCTCCAAAGTACAACCAATAATCCGGACCTATCCTTTGGGAAAGAAGATGTTGCTGATCTTTGCGAAGGAAACAGCTCTTTTGGACGTTTGCACCATGTTGCCAGCTTCAGTTTTGGTGCAAACAAAAATGGGGATAATGAAGTATTTATTTTCTTCTTTGTGTGTCTCTGTCTCTGTGTATGCGTGTCTGTCTCTCTCTCTGTGTCTCTCTCCCTTCCCTGTTTTGATTAACCTCTCCCAAGAAAATTCAACTCCCAGAAGCAGCGAAACCTGATTACACAGGAAGCAGACACGAGTTTGCTTCTGTGAAGGGCGACCACATTTCTATTTCCAAACCGCCAACTCCCGCTGCTCCTCATTACAAACTTCTTTTTGATGCCATCAAATCTCGACTCGAGTTGTGAATTTAGGATTTTTTCTTTCTCTTTTCTATCTTTTTGAGATTTGAAAAATTGTTTTTTTAAGAAGCAAAAAAGTAAAAAATGCTTTCTTCCTGCGTTTATTTACAGAATCTCCCCCATTGATTTCAGATCTTTGAGGGAGCTCTCTCTTTTCTTGGAGAGGAGAGGCCAGAAGCGAGTTCTGCTCCAACTCGCCCGCGACTTTTCGGAGAACGAGATCCTTTGGTGGGAGATAATTGTAACTGTTTCGGAGAATGGGAGTTGTTCAGAAAAGAAAAGAAAAGAAAAGAAAAGAAAAGAAAAGAAAAGAAAAAGAAAAAGAAAAAAAAGAAAAGAAAAAAATTACCCCAGCTGTTGGATTGCTCAACGATCTCCGATTCCCTGCCTTCTCCTCATCAGAAATTAATTTTTGAACAGGCCCCCCAATCTTTGCCCCCGAAATAGTCCCTGAAAGAGGGCTCACTCCTGCATCTACTCTTTCTTTCAAGAACGCCCAAGTCTGGAAATAAGCAGCACGAGACGCTCCACCAACATAAAACTCCTTCCAAAACGTCAAATCCTGGAGACCCACATGTGGGACAAGCACGCTATCCTTCTCTTTCACCCCATTGCTGTACTTGTAGAGAGGGTTGGTAAACGTATCTTTCTCAGAAAGGATGTACGACCACAGAGAAGTGGTGTTGGCCTTCACTTTCGCATCCTTCCGAGTTTTTGGAGTGTTGAACAGAAAGGTCCCGAACTGAGAAGACGAAGAATGATACAACAAGCACATCAACATGGTTTGGTTGAACTCGAATTCGGTCGGGAACTGGGCCATGATTTGGTAGACACAATCGATAAATTGCAAGAACACGGGCGACATTTCGGACTCTTTCATCCCCACCATGTGGCCCATTCGATCACAAAATTTGTGGCCAAAGCTTGCCCATTCCATTTCGATCAACCGAAAAAACCCAACCATTGTCCGGGGGTAGGGATCCATCATGATGATCGAGAGAGAGGAGAGCTGTGGGGTTCGATCCCACCCGTCACTGCAGTGGATGATGACATTCGCACTCTGAACGTGAATGATGCGGACGATTCGCACAGCAGAGCGGAGGATCAAGCGGACGTACTCCATCCACTTGGTCGACTCGAGAGCAGAGTAGAAGGTGAGACTCTTCCCTGAGGAGTGGCAACAAAGATCAAAGAGTGACGAGAAGGACTTTCGCATGGCGTGGATGTTCTCGATTCCCAAAAATTTGATCTTCACCATATCATAAATCTTGGCATCCTCCACACCAGCTCCCATGGCGGCATTGGCCATCGCGTTGACTCTTGGTCGAGCATCCATCAACCAGATTTGGCTGTTGTTGGACTCGTTTGTCTCAAGCATCGCACTCAGAAGCCGCTCGTCTTCGTCGCACCTCTTTCCCTTCAGACCAACACGCGGTTGAGCACAGCGCGACAGGGTCGCAGTGTTGACAGGGTGCCTCCACGTCATCACCGGAAATCTCCCACGGGACCTAAACTGTGCGATCTGAACCAACTCGTCATCGGTAATCGCCTCGGGAACACAGAGGATTTCTGGATAGGTGTCACACAAGGCATAACCAACATTGGCACGAGTCATCCTCCACTTTGTAGAAGAGATGAAGAAGCGGCTGTACTCTTTCTCTTCATTGAAAAGATTCCAGCCGTTCATGCTGGGGATGCTGTTATTAGGTCGGTGCGAAAAGGCGAAAAAATTGGAGATTGAAGTTGGGACCGTTTCTCTGATTTTGGAGGCGACCTCATTTTTGATAGCCACAGACTGGAACTGGAACTGATGGAGCCCAAAAATGTACGTAGACAGGCTGAAGGCTTCTCTCTTCTTCTTCTTCTTGGTGTCCATCTTGTAGATCATTGAGTATGGGATGTGAACCACGAGGTCACCGCAGACGAAATTCGAATAAAACGCCTTTGGTTGCTTTGCCCAATCGTTGCTGATCCAGAGGATACGGCAATTAGTGACAAGCATCGTGCCGAGAAGCCACGTTTCGCTATCCTGCCCTCCAAGATAAAGCACTCTCAATTTTTCATCAACCACAACTTCGCCATTGATGAGCTCAAAATCATTGTACTTCGGAACGACAACAGCCTGTGAGTATCGGAAATGAGAAATTAAAGGAAAAGAAAAAAAAAAAAAAGAGAAAAAAAGAAAAAGAAAAAGAAAAGAAAAGAAAAGAAAAGTAAAAAAAAAAAAAAAAAAAAAAAAAAAAAAAAAAAAAAAAAAAAAAAAAAAAAAAAAAAAAAAAAAAAAAAAAAAAAAAAGAGAACGAACAGGCACAGCTACTGGGTCTGGCAATTGCTCGCTTCGCTGCCGCGTACAACCTCGACTGCGTCTCTCCCCGCTATTGTCTTTCCAATCTTCTTTTACACTTTTTTTGCGGATTTGTTCTTCTTTCTCCCCTTCTCTTTCCCCCCCCTTTTCATCGTCCCCCCCCTCTTCCCCCTCACGACGCCCTATGTTATCAAGCATTGCCCGCCTCTTCTTTGTATTCAATGAAAACTTCCAGGTCCCTTTATCCCTTTTTTCTGATGATTTATCAGTACCTGGGGCACCTTCTTGAGTGGGAAAGTTTGTCATACTTTGAGCGAAGCCACTGCCACTAGTTTTTGTGAGGCTCCCACTCGAATTATCCCGATTCCCCGAGAGAAACTGCGGAGATCTTCTTTCTGATTTGATTTGTGTGAGAAGGACTAAAGATTTTTAAAAAAAAAATAAAGTACAAAAGATTAATAAAAATAAAAATAAAAGAAAAAAAATAACCTTTGCTCTTTGGCGAAAGAGAGGTAGCGGAGGAGGACAGACTTGAGCGGGTCATTAATGAACGAGACGATGAAGGAGAAAGCTGTGGAGCAGACTGTTTTGTTGAGGACTGAGAAGATTCCTCTTGAGATTGTGTTGTTTGTGAAGAAGGAGATGGAGAAGAAGGCCCCCAAGAAGGAGATACTGATGCTTGGTCTGACGAAGGAGATTGAACGGAGGATTTAGGAGAAGATGAAACAGGAGAGGGGGATTTGGTGGCACATTCCTCCTTTTGAGGAGAAGTTTGTGGACTCTCAGAGAGGGGTTGCTCTCTCGAAGGACTCTCAGAATGGTGTTCCTCTCTAGGAGGACTCTCGGAACGGGGTTCCTCTCTGGGAGGACTCTCAGAACGGAGTTCCTCTCTGGGAGGGCTCTCAGAACGGGGTTCCTCTCTGGGAGGGCTCTCAGAAACGGGCTCCTCCTCTCTGCTTGGTTCAGGGGTCTTGGGACTGGGTGGTTGAGCGGGGAGGTCGGAATCATCCTTCAGGCAAAATAAATCCTCTTCGTCATCATCGTTGTCATCATCATCATCATAGAGATCGTCGTCATCATCATCATCATAGAGATCATCATCACTTTCGTCTGAGTCGCTATCGATTGCGCTGTTATTCCCTCTCTTCAGGAGACTCGTGGAGAACCCACAAAGGAGAAGGTGTTGGCGGAGGGCTTCGTCTTTTTTCCCTGTACTTTCTCCCTGGAACAAGACAATATCTAAATCCGCTCTCTCGCACTCGAGCGTTGGAAGAAAAGCGATTCCTAAACGAAACTCCACTATGATGCTTCCGAGTTTTTTCGTGGTGAGGATAATCTCGGCCGAGGAGTGAATCAACCCTTTCCCTTCTCCATCGACCTGAATGCTCCGAGAGGTTATGGTAACGCACCGCTCTTTCCCGTCGAGAGATTTTTGGAATTGCTCGCCAACGAAATCGTGGAGTTTTTGAGTGCAACAGCACAATGCCACGCCGAGGAGGGGAGCAGAATGACAGATCTCCGGCCACAGCTTGCTTTGAAAAATGGAAGAGTCTTTCCCTCCTTCGAGCCATGACTTGGTGATTGATTTCAGCCCTTCTCGCTCCTCATCCTTGGGCCCCAGGCCTTGTGGGAGGTCCTCCAAAAAACCATCCACAACAAAACGGCCCTCAGTGCCCGACCCCTTCCACAAAATAGAGGGAATCACGCCAGCAACATCGCTTCCAATCGAATCGCTTTTGAGAGAAGAGTTGGCGAACCGTTGGATCCAAAGGGGGCTGACTGAAACTGGTGGTTCTGAATCCATGTACCGATCGTTTCGGTTTCTCCCAAAACCCAAAAAACAAAAAAGAAAAGATTGAAATAAAAAATCTCAAACAAATCTTATAAGATATTTTTTTCATTGTTCATTGGTCAGTCATGTCGGAGAAAATTATTATGAATCTGCCAAATCAACCCCTGATCGGGAGATGTGATATATATACAAAGGACGTGTTGAAGCACTGATTCGTAAACACGATGAACAAAAAAGAGATTATTACAATCGAAACATCGAGAAGGAAAGAAAAAGGGGTCAAAAATATGCAGAACTGAACAAGGAAGATCATTGCACTGAAGGATAAACTTTTTCTTCCCTTTTTCCTTCCATAAAACGAAAAATGTTCAAAATGGCTCACAACACAATTTCCCACAACAACGCAAGAAAATCAAAAATCCTACCCCCGCAATTCCAGCACACATTTCTGAGTTTTTATTTTTTTATTTGTGGTCTCATTGCCTCCATCACATGTTTTGTGTGCGCTGTTCCCTCATATTTCTGCAAGGAGCCCCTCTGTGGGTCTGCGCCCATGTTCTCCCCCTTCGCCTTCCCCTCTGCCATAGCGCATCCTTTTGACATAGCGTATCCCTCCCAACAAAAGACCAAACCCATCATTTGAGCTCCAACCACACCCAGTTGTGTCCCATGAACCCCCCACCAGTACAGAGTCACGTCCCATTACGGCCATTGGTGGGGGACAATCCGTGCTCGCTGGTGACTGAGAGTATTCTCGCAAGGAGGAGGAGCAATGCTGCCAAACATTTCCTTCCACATCATAAATCTTTTCCGATGAGGAGCACAATGTGGAGTCAAAGTAGTTTACAGGACAGGGGCTACTAAATTCTCGAAGAGACATGTTGCACCGACGATCACCTGCTGGTGCTTCCCTCCTTTCCTTCATCAGTACCTTCCATTGGAGGAAACTCATCAAAGAAACTTCATTTTCCCTATAACCAAGTTGCCCATTTTTCCAGCGACAAAATGCAGTGGCCTCCCTCATTGTCACCTCCACGGGCCAATCCCATCTCATCTCCACTTCCTCAGTGAGTGTACGAAGCCAATACAGGCCCATTTTCCCCTCTTGTCGTCCAACCGAACAACCAGGGTTTTTTTGGTCCGAAGGGGACTTCCTCCTCCACCGGGGAGGGAAGGGAGGGGGAGCAGAAGAAGAGGGGGACCACCAACAAGGATCATAATACGCTTCAGAGGTGACAAAATCAAGATACTCCGAGTTTGAAACAAGATATTTTGATACCAAAAATGGTGGAACAGCAGTGACAACAGCAGATCCATCATCAAGATCAGGTTGCACAACTTTTCCTCCTTCACATTTCAAAAGTTGATTTTGAGGGGTTTCTAAAGGGAGAAGATTTGGGCCACAAAATGAACAGGCTGACAAGAATGGGTTGATGGGAGAGGCAAGATTGGGATGGCAAATGGGAGAAGAAGAAATGGAAGGGGGCGGAAGGGGGCAATCATGCAAAATTTCAACGCAGGCTCCCAGCAAACCATAGACATGTTGAACAAAAGCCAAAACAATGGCATGGAAGGAGTCAGAGTGAAGAGGTAGGACAAGGGGCTGTGTTCGGATGGCCTTGACAACTTCTGAACGAATAAGCCTTTGGGTAGACAAAAGGGAGGTAAAGTTTTCGTTATGAAACAGACCCTTGTTCTCCCCTCCCCCACTCTGTGCAACACTTTCTGGGGTGGGGAAGCCCGAAGTTTTGGCGCCAATGATGTCCTCGTAAAGCTTCTTTTTGTTAGACTCGCCCAAGGGAGGCACTAAGAAGGAGCAGTCTATCCCCATCCAGGAGGAAAATCGAAGAAGGTCAAGGAGGAGGGGGTTTTGGTGAAAAAGAACCTCAGAATCCTCAAGGAGGGGAAACACTGCTGCAGAAATGAGACAATCAACCATGGATTGGGAAGCAAGATACTCCCACTCGATCTCTCTCTTCTTCAGCGCAGCACCTTCCTCCTGAGAGATGAGCCCTGCTTCCCATCGGAGGACCCCTCGATGTAATTGGTGCCCCAAAAAATTTGCGACAACATCAAAATCAAAACGAGAAAGGTAAGAGTTGACCCCAATCCTCAAAAATTGCCACCCCTCAAACAACTTGCAGGATGCGCGAATTCCAACATCATCCATCACCTCCTGGAGCAAAAAACCCCCTTTCCCCTCGATATGGACCCCCTCTGTCCGGAGGATCGGACAAGTGGTCAGTACTCTCAATCCCTGATGAGAGGTTCCACCAGCCCCACTATTGGTGCACAGCATAGAGGTTAACCCAGCACGATGAAGCCCTTCCTTAAGAAGGTTGGCACATTGCACAAGATTCCTCCTTCCCTCTCTCAAATAAATGGAAATGGCAACTGCAAGAGTGATGAAAGGGACATAATCTGTCATCCCTACCCACATATGTGCATTCACCTGCTTCTCCCACATCTCTTGCTTCTCTTTCCCATCCTGGAATCCCCTGGCACCCTTCCTTCCGTTCCACCAATTCCCTCTCCCGGGTTCCTTTTCGAGAAAAAGAGAAGAGTCATACCCAAAAGAAATTCCAACAGGGAGGGGACAACAAGGAGCTCCAGCTCCAACCCTCACCACCGAACAGGTCTTCACATTCCCAATCCATTTATGAGTACTCAACACATAATACTCTGGCCACCCATCATCAGGTCGCTCTCTATTCTCCTTTTCTCCTTCCAATTCTGTTGCCCCCTTTTCTTCCCCTCCTTTCTCCCCCCCCTTCTCGCTTTGAAAGTTCCTCTCTTCTTTCCCATTCTTTCCCCCAGAATTCACTGCAAGTCGTCTTTTTTCACACAGCTCTCGAAGGGAGAAGAAATCAGGCAGACCAGTCCCATCCACCACCAACACAACGCTGTGAGACCGACACCACTCGATAATTGGAAGGAGAGGGAGAGTTCTCCCTGTCTGAGAAGCAACATGATCACATATCAAAATATCCAATGATCCTTTTTTTGATCCTTCACCTCCGCCTTCACGGGAGGAATGGTCACAAAGCTCGCCAAAGTGAGCCAGATTGAGCGCATCCAAAAAAAAGGCAGGCTCTTCCTCGAACAAACTTAATCCCTCGGAGGTCAATCTTCTTTCCCACACCGATTTCGGTCTTTCTTCTTCCCCTCGGAAATCTTGATTTGGTGACAACCAACGACGAATGGGACGAATGGAAACAGACACACATGGAAAAGACTTGACAAGGTAGTCGTTGATCATCTTCCTGGTGGCGCCATAAATTGGTTCCAAGACCCCAATTCGAACATGTCGCCTCTCTTCGCTCCTAACTCGAGACGGAAGAGAATGAGGACAGCGAACGAGCGTCTCAAGGATCGAGCGAAGAGAAGTCGTGGCATTGGGCATCAATAGAACCCCACCTCCTCGACCGGCATCAATCCCCTCCTCCCCTTTCTCGGGGGTGTGAGAACAATCCATCAACTCAGATGCAGCTTGTACACTCCGTCGAACAAGGGGGAGACAAAATCGATCCCAAAAATCAGAGGGATCTTCCTCGCTCAAGGAATGCAGTCGCTGAGAGAGGAGCAGGCATTTTTTGAAGGTGGCACCAAAGGCAGCATGGTTCATTTGCGTCGACTTGTTGGTCTTGATGACAAACTCCCAGTCAGAGGATGATCCATCCTCACCACCTGCAAGAGAAGGAGCTTCGTAGAAGGATGAAAGAGAAGGAGGAATCCCATCCTTGAAGTCTCGAAAAGAACCAAAAGACATCCCTTCTCTTTTAGCAATTTTTTTTTTTTTTTTGAGAATCCGTGAAGTCTTACCCGTGTCCCCAGCAATAAGTAGCAAAATCAATAAGGAAACCCGCCAATCGCCTCTTTCTGGGTTTCTTTTTTTGTTTTTTTTTGATTGTTTTGCGCAGGCGATGGCAGAAATTGGAGACTTTGTTGTTTTGGAGGATGTTATTGGTGAAGGAGCTCTATCTGAGGTGAGATTTGGTCAAGATTTGAATACTGGAGAGTCTGTGGCTGTGAAAGTTGTGGAGAAGGAGGAGATTTCAGAAGAGGAAAGAAAAACTGTTTTCAATGAAGCTTTTTTGCTCCGGAGATTGGAGCACCCTTCGATTGTCCAACTCTTAGAGACTTTGGAGGATGAGGGGAGTTACTACCTTGTTTTGGAGTATTTCCCAGGAGGAAATCTTTCTGATTATATTGGCCGTTACGGAAAGATAGAAGAAGGTGTGTTGTGTTTTTCTTTTTGTTGATTTTTATTCTTCTGACTCGAATTTTTTGTCTTTTTTTTTTTCAGAGAAAGCCCTCTGGATCTTCCGGCAAATCCTTGGGGCTGTTGCATATTGCCATGAACAATCCATTGCCCACCGAGATATCAAACTTGAAAATATCGTTTTAGACGAGAACGAAAACGCGTATCTGATTGACTTTGGGCTCGCCCTGGATACAAGCCTCTCAAATGGCCTTGTCTCTCGCTTCAGTGGGACCCCTGGCTACTCATCACCTGAGATTATGAATAGGCAGCCGCATTCCGGAGCTGCTTCGGATGTGTGGGCTCTTGGGATGGTGCTTCTCGGGATGGTGTGTGGACCAGGGGGTACCGTCTGCAAGAATTTTGAGACCCTTGGCCTCACTCGCCAAACAAAAGATTTGTTGAGGAAGATGCTGGATGAAGACCCTCGACGACGATGGAGCACTTCTTGTCTTCTCCAGCACCAATCCATGCAAACACGTTGGATCCCGGTTCATCTTCGCGCAGCGTCTCCCTGAGGAGAAGGAGGGGCGGAAAAGAAAAATTGTCTCTGTTTTTATTCCTCATCTCACGATTAGGCAGCGCCGGGGGGGGGAAGTGTGTGCTCCGCATAAGTAGCAATTCGGTTGTTTTGTAAGGTTAACATTTTTTTGTAAGCTCCTCTTACGATGACCTCTTCTTCTTCTGACTTGCCCTTCAGTTCTTTGGGCTCTTTTTTCTCCTTTTTTTCCTCTCCGAGAGCCAGGTTAGCCAGTTGAAACGCGACTTCTTTGGATGCTCGTGAGAACCCTGTTAGAAGAAGTAGTGTGTCAAGACGCCTCTCTCATGTGACTGTTTTTCTCTTGTGTATTCCGAGAAACCTGGTTTTCCGATTCGCCAGTAACTCGCAGCTCGGCCAGCGTAAGCAAGTTTCAGGTCGGAAAGGGAGTTAAGTGTTGGGTTGGGCAGACCCTCGAGGATTGCGATCGCTTTTCCAAATGCCCATGTGGCTTGTTCGTGATGTTCCTGACGGACAGGGATGGGTTGTTGAACCACCACATGTTTTTGTTGTGGGTGTGGGTGTGTGTATGTGTGTGCGGATGTCTATTTTTGTTGTGAAAGTCCTACCATCTTTTGACATTGGCATCCGAGATTGAGCCACTGCCGATGTGAAAAGGAGGGCAGATGCTCCTGGATGACCACGATTTGAGAGTGGCAGCCTAACGCAAGTTCTTTTTCCTCCAAAATTTCAAAAGTTCGTCCCAGGTTGTGCCAAAACGCAAGTGCCCGCTCTATGTTTCCCGGTTTCGGTCGATAGAAGGTGCTTCGCTCCACTTGCAGTATTGAGGCGACGAAATCCTTCCGCCACCTCTCGTATTCTTCTTGGTTATTGAATGTGGAAGGGTAGAAATGCAACCATGCCTCCTGTTTTTCCCCAAAACTTTGCGACCCCAACGATGAAAGATAAAATGTGATGAGTCAAAAAAAAAAAAAAAAATTCTCACAATTTTTGTGTATTTGTTAAGAGGAGAGAACTCTTCCACCTTCCATCTGCGAGGCTAAGGAGCAAGAGAGAGGGGGCAGAATCCATTTTTTCGTTTGAGGAAAAGAAAAAAGAACACGAACAAAGAAACTGAAACGGGTAGAGTCGATCGGTGCGGGGTGGGTTCAATGTCGTTGTAAAATCCAAAACCTCTTTTCCCCTTTCCCTTTCCTTTTCCCTTCGGCGGAGGAGATTGTTTTCTTTTCCTTTTGTTTTCTTTCCTTTTCTTTTCGGTCTCAGATCCGGCAGACCTTTCGGTGTTCCTTTGTTTTTGTCTTGGGACATTGCATCAATTCCCAACTGATTGGCACCATGGTTACCCCAGCAACACTTCGAGCAAAGATCACCCCCAAGTCATTCTTTGCTGTTGACAGATAATAAGACCGAGATGTCCCAAGAGAAATCACTGTGGCTCGTACAATATCCCCTGGCCGAAAAGATTTGTAGATTTCGACCTAGCAGAGAAGAGATGAGGCACATAGGCAAAGGGTATAATTTCTTTGAGATAAAAAAGGATTTCTTTTTTGTCTTTTCTTTTCTTCGCTTTTTTTTTTTTTTGTCTTTTCTTTTCTTTTCTTCTTTTTTTTTTTTCACCTGGTCTGTTTGTGTCTGTCGAACATCATGAACACGAATAATGCCCCCATAGCTTTCTGAGAGACCAACATCTCCAAGGCAAAGAATCTATATTTACAAACGAACAAATAAAAAAAAGATGCTCTTTTGTGAGTCATAGCTTCCCAAACAAAAACAAAGAAAACAAAACACCCCCCACCTTTACACTTGCAAAACGGGGGTTCACTCGGGTAATCTGCCCTGAGAAAAGAAGTGTGAGATGAAATATACCCTTCAAAGAAAAAGAGCCTTTTAAAAAGATACCTGTGACAATGCTTCCAACAGCTGGGACAAGGGAGGGTTCCGCTGAACGAACAACAGAAAGAGTTGGCTTTTCTCCTTGTGCTGCAGAAGAGAGCTCCACCTTCCCAACCAAAGAAGAATAAAGATATTTGTGACGAATAAAAGTCCCTGGCCCAGCTTCATACTCATCATCACCCCCAATCCTTGTTCCTGGAATCACCAACTGGTTTTCCATGGTTGTCGTGTGTTGGAACTCGAACAACACGCACAAAACGAAAATGACAGCAAAAACTAAAAACTTCTTTTTTGGCAACCAAAAAAACGAGTTTTCTGTTTTTTTTCTTGGGTTGTTGGTGAGCCTTGCCCCACATCACCATTAGTCCATCCAACAGGACCAAAGATTTCCAATCCGGCTCGTCCGCCATCGCCAAAGAGGCGAAGGATTGATGCCAGTGAAGAACTAGCATCACCAATTTCACCTATTTCACCGAATGAGGAGCAAACTGAAGGAGAGGTTGGTTTCGTTGTTTGACGTCTGGTCAGGTAATGGCTTTTTCATCTGGCATCTAATCTTGTTGTTTCTAATATACAGCAACCTTCTTGGGGAAGATCTATGAAGATTGTACACAAAAAATTTTACAGGGGTTTCTTTTTTTTTTATTTCTTTTTTTTTTTTTTNTCAGGGGTTTTTTTTTTTTTTATTTCTTTTTTTTTTTTTTATTTCTTTTTTTTTTGTTTTTGTTTTCTTGTGCTCTTGTGTTTCTTTTGTGTTTTCTTTCTTTCAAGGCAAATATGATGTGTTCATTAATTTACTGATTTGAATCCCCCTTTTCTTTTTTTTTTTCACCAAGTCCCTGGTGATCATTTCGACGATGATGATTTGGACTGACGGCGCTGTCGGGTTGGTGTGGTTCTCTGGCACGGGCCTTTTTTCGCTGACTCGCTCGAACGGAGAGAAAGGAGGAGAAGAAGAGTGTGGTGGTTTTTGGGTGTGCTTGGGAAAACCCTCTCTCGTCACGGGAAGTTCCTTTTCTTCACTCCATGTATTTGAGGGAGCCAAGGATAAAGCACTTCCCAGGGAGGGGGTCAGAGCAAGGACAAAGGAGGTCAATTTTCTTTTGCTGGGTGTGGACCCCAGACTCTCGAATCCAGATAAATCCTGCAACATTGGACTTTAATACGTCTTCGGGTGTTTGGGCATGAGAGATAGCAAGGATGGAATGGCACATTGTTGAGTTCGGTAGGGTTGGGCTGAGTCGGAGGGGGTTGTGGGTACTTTGTGCACCAATGGGCAAAGCGGAGAGTGGTGCTTGTGGCCCTCCCCCAATTTTGTAGATGACAACGTCAGAGAATTTGACAGACTTCGACTGGGGGCAGAGATCGTTTTGAACCCCGTAGAAATAGTGGCGAATCTTGGTATCTCGAAGCTTTGACCTTGTCTTTTCCTCCCGAGCGACCACACCCCCGCTTTTGGGGATCTTCACAACTTGTAATTTCGAACCAAACTCACTTTTCATTTGAGCAAAGAGTCGATCGTTGTCCATCACCAACACAACGTCAATTTTCATGGTGGTTACGATTGATTTCAGAATCTCGAACCCTTCGCCATCAATCCACCCACATGTATTGACAATCACCCCACCCCTTTTCATTTCCTCACTTGTTTCCAATCTTTTATCAAGAGCCTGCGAAAGCTCCGTGATTTGAGCAAGGTACAGTTCTGTATTCTTCGAGGGAGAAAGGTGGCCAAAATAGTAAGAAAGAGGGGTGATGGGGTCGTAACCCTCGGTGACACTCGCAGGTCTTACGATGGGGATTGCAGAAATCGCTCCGGGGATAGGAAGACCCTGGCCGGGGTCCAGATCAACAAAGATGCATTGAGAACCCTGTCTAGCGGCGTAGGATGTCAGGATCTTGGCGAACGAGGACTTCCCAGAGTCAGAAGGACCAGCGATCAGAACACGGGGCCCCTCCGCCTTTTCTTCCCTTTCCCTCTGCAAGACACCGTGGGCATTCAAATAGATACCCATGGGTGTTTCTGTCGCGACGTAGGCATGGAACTTTCCCCCCCAAACCGAGACGTTACAACCATGCCAAGTGAAGAGGGCGATGTTTTCCCCTCGGATTTCATAGACTTTGTCCCCTCCAGCAAGTTCCGTCCCGAAAATCTCCCCCATCCCACTCTTCATTTGAAACTTTGTCACACTATCAAAGTCGCACTCGATACGCAACTCATGTTCTTTTTCAAGAGTAAACTCCTGCACATCTTTGGGCTCGCTCATAGTTGGTTTGCACAGAGCCGAAAACAACAAAAAACAAGAAAAAAAAATTTGGAGACCTTTCGCCAATCGGCCACGTCATCATTTTCGATTTGAAGCCCCCCGGTCAATTTGTTGGCTGTTGAAGCCTTTTTTTTGATTGCCGAAGGAAAAATTCTCATTTTTTCTCTCCCAAAAACCGAAAAATTCTGGGTTTGTTTATTTTCCGCACTGCCGAATGAGATCATCAATTGGTCCAATAGTCGTTGCATCTGCTTTTTTGTCAAGAAGTTTGTACTCTTGCTGCAAATAATACACATACGCGAACCCCATTTTGAACGCAGCCCCCGCTCGGGTCTAGATTTGAAACACTGTGAGGGATGGCAAAGGAGGAGAGGGCAAAAGAAAAAAAGAGAGAACCCTGGCAGAACTAAAGTGCTTATAATAAACATGTCCCACAACACGTAGAAGCTTTTTCATCATCACTTTGATCGCAGAAAACAAAGCTTTTTTACTAAATTTTCCAGACCCAGGAAAGATTTGAGGATCGCGAAACTGTTCAAAGAGAGTTTGTCATCAATCTCCCAAATAGATGGTCTCCCAACTTTCCCAATTTGATCAAACCCCTTCCCAAAAACCTGCACTTCAATCCACTCATTCAAATATCTTACATACTCACAAGCAGATACATCAAGGGCTTTCACAACTTTCTTTCCATCTGCCCATTTATATTCGATCGTCGGGCTGGCATTCATCACCGGGCAACTCCTTTCTGTGCACTCGGAAGAGACAAGAAGATACATTTGGTTGATCAACTGAAAAAGAAAAATTCATAAAATAATGAGTATCACACAGAGGGCAGGGGGAAGCAGAGAAAGAGAGAGGAAGAAACCCTGTAGGACTGAATCATGTTTGCTGCTATCCAATCATTCATTTCAATTTTTTTAGGCAACTTTACCGCACGAGACATACTATTTCAAGACAATAAGTAAACCATACAAGATAATACACAATACACAATACACAATACACAATACATAATACACAATACACAGCACACCACACCACAACACAACACAACACAACACAACACAACACAACACAATACACAAACCTCTTAAGATCCTCTCCCTTCAACCCCCCAGAAAATGCCCCCTCAAACTCCGCCATCGCATTCGCCAACCTTTTCAATAATCCGGGAGAAATCACAGGGTTAAAGAGAGGCTGCCGCGCAGCTTCACTCATGGCCTTCATAAGATCTGCAAAAGTCTCGATTTTGGCCCCCAAAACAGATTGGGGTCTCGCTCCTCGACCAGGGCTGCCTTCTGAGAAAGAAGAAAGTGAAGTGATAGAAGAGGTGTTGGAGAGAGAGCTTGAGGAGGGGAGGCGAGAGTCAGTTTGGATTTTGAGGAGAGGGATACAGAAGGATTGAAGTCTTGATTTGCAGGATTCATGAACTGTTTGTCCGCAAAGTGAGCATCTCGGAGCGACCTATTTAGGAGGGTTAAAACAACAACAACAACAACAACAACAACAACAACAACAACAACAACAACAACAACAACAACAA
>MUHK01002272.1:8530-26878 GCA_002151225.1 Paramoeba pemaquidensis
AATAATAATAATAATAATAATAATAATAATAATAATAATAATAATAATAATAATAATAATAATAATAATAATAATAATAATAATAATAATAATAATCATAATAAGAAATTGTTTCAAACCTCATTGGAAGGTCACTAATGATGAATCTGGACACTGCCACAGAAGTCAAACCAACAAATGTATCTAATGACATTGCATACATCATTGCTTTCATGCCCATACGGGCTGTCTAATTAATGAGAAAGTCAATTTGATGTATACAAAGAGGAAGCAATTTTTAAAAACAAAGAGAAAGCAATGAAAACTTCTTCATACCAAAAGATTGTTTGCAAAAAGTTCAAGAAAGGGAGATGGGGGTGAAATTACATTTGGGGGTGTGTCAGTTGATAACATCCGAAAAAATCTACCCTCAAATGGCCTTTGTTTTGTGTCCTTTCTACAGAAATATTAGAGAAAAATAATGGTTCTGTTGGCAATAAAGTGGAAATATTGCACCTGAGAGAAGCCATATCCTCTTTGGCTGCTTCCAAAAGTTGCTGTGGATTGATACCAAACTAAGAATTATTGTGAGCAAAATTCCAACCAGTATAATTAAAAAACAAAGGAGTTAGCTTCTCAAAAGAGAAGATAATCCTGATTGAGATCATTAAAAAAAAGAAAGTACCAGTTGAGCTCTTGAAAGTAAAGTTCCCCCAATTTCCCTACAAAAAATCAGTCAATTTTTTTTTTCAAAGGGAGACAAAAAGATACAAAGGGAAAGAGGATGACAAAAATAAGGGACTTACTTTTGCGAAACAAGAATTTTTACAAAAAGAAGATGAAGGCTTTCCAGATCAGTATTTGCAGGATACAGTAAACTTGCCTCTTGGAAGTACTTATCAATTTTGAGTAAACAATCAAGTTTCGCTGCCTTAGCTTGATAGAGTCCCTATCCAACATTATTTCAGTACTGAAAAGGAAAAAAATCTGGGTTAATAAAATGTACTTGTACAAAAGGTGCCACAATTGCTCGTCCAATCACTGTGTAGATTTTCAAAGACCACTTAAGAGGAATAAGCTTTCCCTGAATGAAATTTTTAAACAACTGCTTTTTTTGAATATTGGATCAAAAATAACAAACGTGATGATCAAAAGCAAAAGGAGGAAGCTGAAACTTCTCTCTTAAGATTGTGACAGGAATGGGGGTCATTGCTACTTTGGACTGTAAGAATTTATAAGAAGTAAGAAAAAGATAACAAGAGACAGAGAGAGAATCGGTCTAGATATGGCTTACACGGGGGAGAAAGAGAGAGAGAAGAGAGAAGAGAGAGAAGAGAGAGAAGAGAGAAGAGAGAAGAGAGAAGAGAGAAGAGAGAAGAGAGAGAGCCTTACTTTCAGCTCAAGATTATGATTAATGAAGTCCGGCTTTGGGCAGTTATTTTCAACCCACTCAACATTTGCATCACCTCGTCCTATAACCACCTCTTCTCTTTTTGGAACATTCTTTCCAATCCATTCCGGGTCAAGTTGTTTGTTCTCCCTCTTTGGATTTGTATCTTTAACAGAACTAAAAAAGGGATTGAGATAAGCACCTTGCTCAATCTCATCCATGGATGATTTCAAAATTTTGCTCGACATTGCCATTGCTCCTCGTTTATCCACCAAGGCACCTAGAGGGAAAATTTTAAGAAAAAAGGGATTATATCACACAAATAGTTACTGTGTGGAAGTGAAATGTGACAAACAATTGTGAGAAATAGTGTGTGTGGAAATGAAACATTGCACAAGTTTCTGTGTGCATGTGGTGTCAGTGGTGGAGGGGTTGAAGGAAGAAAAACAAAATATTGAATACCTCGTAGACTATTTGCAAAGGCTTCATAACATCGAGTTGGAGGCAGGGTACAGAAGAACTCAGAGGCTAACAACCACGCAGGATGAGAGTGGATGTGATGTTGATCAAAATTTGTCGGTAAGAGTGCCTCCCAATCAATTGCCTCAGCTAGAAACGCAAACAACGACCTGATTAGGGATGTAGATGAGAACAAAATGAAATGATGTGAGAAATTCTACGAAAAAGAAGACAAAAAAAAAGCAAAAGTGTAACTCAATCACATCACGGAGTTCTAGGTTAGATTCCACATTGGATGCGGCAAACACCATCACCTGGATGACTCGAAGGATGTTGTTGGGCCTCTGTTGGAGTGTTGATAAAACCAGTTTCATATCTGTCCCATCCTGTCGCTGTTTCAGTTCCTTCACAATTGATTCTCTGGGCATAATTCTGATCAGCACAATCATCAAATAATAAATTGAACAAAAGCATACCGGAGAGAAGATTCGATCTCATCGCGATCTGGTAAACTCCCAATTGGTAGAGTGTTGAGATATTTCAGAGACCAACGATTCCCCAGTGTTGGATCACGTTTGTCTAACCCAATTGCAATCTCTTCAAGATTGTACTTCAGAGAACATCGCCCAACAGCAATACAGAGTTCACGAAGATACTTGCTCACATGATTTTTGGGGATTTCTCCCTGGGAAATGGAGAGGCGCCGGTATATCAGGCCAACCAGGCTCTCAAAAAAGGAAGGGATGTTAGGAGAAATTAATGTTGTCGATTTTCAAAATTACACATACCGACTCTTTTTTATGAGTTAGTGCAGCGTGTAGTTCAGGGTGGTCACTCATATATGACATTAGTTGATGTTTGACACAAAGTTGGTGAACCAAGAACATGTTGGTTTTCAAATCCTCTGCAAAATTACAAAGTCTAAGAGGAATGGAAGAAGGAAGGGGAGAAGGAGAAGAGAAGAAGGGAGGAGGGGTGGTTAATTGGAATATAGAAAGGGGGGGGAGGAAGGAGGAAGGAAAGAAAATCTTACTTTTCAGTCATTGAATTCCCCTTTTCAAAAATCACAGCTTCTTGAACAGAAACACACACAATTTGAATCGGGTAACGTCGTTCCTTGTGAATCTTATTGGCAGCTTCGATCACCACCTTGTAACCTGCAAAAGGTGTTAATGTAGTGTTTCGATTGATGGGTGTAATGACAATGATTACTTTCTTCTCCCATCCATCGAGTCCCCTCTTCACCACCAAAAAGACTTCGCAGCAAAAACTTCTGGGCCATCTCGGAGCCACAAAAAAAGCGATCGAAAATATGTTCGCATCAAAAGAGACCCCCCATTGTCGATTTTTTTCATTTTACATGTGTTTCCCATACAAAAGACTTGCAGACGTGTTTTCTTGTCTATTCTTTTCTTTATAAGGCAAACTTATGTTAGCGTCATCTCCCATAAAATGTCAAAAGCCAAGAAGAAAATTTTTTTTTTTTTGCCCAACAAACTTCCCGGGGCTTGTGCGAAACATCCACCAATTTTCTTGACAACAAAGTACTTTTCATAATCTGGGTTTGTGTGGAGGTGGGTGGAGTTAGCGACCCACTCATCATCTGGCCTTACATGTATTACCAAGGTGGATATGGGGGAGAAGTTCACTCCAAAGAGCATTTTGGCACCTTAATAATAACCCGTTCTTCCTTTTTGCTTTGTTTTTGCTTTGTTTTTTGCTTTGTTTTTTGCTTTGTTTTTTGTTCTTTGACAAGCAGTCCCTCAAAGCGTTGGGCAGGGGCTTTCCTTGTGGATGGGAGAACAGAGTTTTCAAATCCCTGTAAACAATCAATCAAAAAAGAAGATCAAGAGAAAAAGAGAAAGGAAAACAACCTTAACCATCTGGAAACCTGAAAACAGCAGAGCATCTTTGGCACAACGGTGGATCTTGTACACTTTGAGAATGAAGTTTGATTTGTCCTTGGACAACTTCCCCTCCTTGCCACACAACACATCTTTGGCCGAGTTGTGACCATCAACCCTCCTCTTTCCCACCGACGAAAAGTTAGGGGGGGGGGGTCCCAATTTTTTGGACCATAAAATTTTTTGTGGGCCGATTGTCTCGCGATTGGACCGCACGCATCCCACGATTATGGCTTCAGATGAAACAGACTATGTCAAGACTATGGCTTCAGAAGAAGCAGATGATGACCAGGTCTTTGATTATGACGTCAAGACCCCTCTTCTTCCACCTCAACCACCCCAATCCCAACAAACCCCCAAATACCCTCCACCCCAAGAATACCCTCCACCCACGGCACCCCAACAACCCCAACAAGGTTATCCTCCGCCATCAGTTTCTCCCATTCATGCTCAGCCTCCACCTCCAGCTTCTCCTGCTCAAGCTCAGCCTCCTCCACCATCTCCACTGTGGACAGAGTACGCCACCCCAGAGGGTAAAAAGTACTGGTGTAATACGCAAACACAAGAAACGACATGGCAGGACCCGAATGCTCCTCCTCCCGTTCAGGCTCAGCCTCCAGCTTCTCCCGTTCATGCTCAGCATCCAGCTTCTCCCGTTCATGCTCAGCCTCCTCCACCTGGTGGTTATCCCGTTCAAGCTCAGCCTCCAGCTTCTCCCGTTCATGCTCAGCCTCCTCCACCTGGTTATCAAGAACAACCTTCACCTTATCAATGGGGAGGGAAACAGCAACAATATCAACAGCCCCCTCCAATGTATCAGCAGCCCCCTCAACAGCAACCCCCCATTATGATCCAAAACACCAACACCAACGCCAACACCAACACCACAGTGATAAAGCACGAAAGACCTGTGAACCATTGTCTCCATTGCTGTCTCTGTTTTTTTACTGGAGGCCTTTGGTTGCCTTGCTGGATTGGTGCTTGTATGTGTGGCTGTTGCAATTGTTGAGTTGGCGATTTGGTGTTTGGTGTTTGGTGTTTGGTTTTTGGTTTTTGGCTTTTGGTTTGGTGTTTGGTGTTTGGTTTTTGGCTGGGGGAAGATCAAAATTAATCAAATTTAATTAATAATACATGGTTAACTATTCTAATTCTTTGGTATTTTTTGTTTGGATTTATTTATTTAGAGGATGCTGCTTCTGGAGGAAGTGCCCATAAAACATTTTCCATTATAAAGCATGCTTGACAAACGCGGACAAGTTGTGAAATTCCTCTGCGAGGGAGTGGTGTATTGAGAGAGGAGCACTTCTGGCAAAAAATCAAGCCACTGCAACAACTGTTAATTCAATAGAACTGTTTTTTTTTTTTAAATATCTTAGAGTACCATGCTCGGCAGTGATGTCGTCTTCTTGAAATGGTAAAAAGATTGTTGCAACTAAAGCATTTCGTTTGCTTGTTATCTGCGACCCAGCTTTTAGGAGTACCACTCAGAAAATCTGAGGCTGCAAGAAAAAATAAGTGAAACAAATAAAAAAAAACAATAAAATTCAACCTTTTCTTTGTGATGGCTTTGTCTCTCCAACTCGAATTCCAGATTCCCAAGAGGCTACAGATAGACTGTCATTACGCTCAATGAGAAATACGCCTGATTGTTGATTATTTTTCCATAACCCATAAAATTTGATTGATTTCTCTGTGAAAATTCCATAACCCTCCTTTACATTTGCCCTCCATTGCCCTTGATATTCTGTTCCCATAGACTTGAATGTACCACGCCCTGGAGAAAAAGATGAGAACAAATGAAGACCTCCTCCTCCTTCCTCCTTCCTCCTTCTTCCTTCTTCGTTCCTCTTTCCTTTTTCCTCCTTTCTCCTTCCTCCTTCCTCTTTACCTTCGCACTTGTTGTCTCGAAATTCTCCAACATAGTGATCACCATTCGGCCACTCGAATACTCCAGACCCATTTTTCATTCCCTGAGACCATTCACCCTTATATCGCCTTCCATCTTTGAACTTATATTCTCCATTTCCATGCATCAAGTTTCCCTTCCAATTTCCAACATAAAAATCACCTCCTGTCCACACAAACTTCCCGAAAACTCGTTCATCAGAATCAAAGACTCCCTCAAACACGTCCCCATCCTCCCAAACAAGCTTTCCTTTTCCATGTTTTTTTCCATCGAGAACTGCACCAACGTAAGCTGCTCGAGTAGATGTCACTAATAAGAGGGCGACCTCCGCCATCTGAATCGTTTGCCAACAGAATGGGCGTTTTTGGGATGGGCTTTCCTCACGTTGTCGGGCGCGAACTGAAATTTCAATGAAAGTTTTCAATTTGACGGAAGTTTGAAAATCATCCAAAATAAGGAATTTTTTTGAGTTCCGAGGCTCGCAGTCCTCAATTTTTTCTCAGTTTCTTGTTTACTCAGTAATATTTTTTTCTTGAAGAAGAGAGCCGAAACTCGAGTTTTGAAGAAATCGAGTTGGGTAGAACCTCCTAATATATTCACTAATTTCCAAATAAAGATATGGTAGAAATTGTCAAAAGGTCTGGACATTCCCATTTTTAGGCATTTGAACTTCGAGAAATTTTCGATAAATTTTTTCATGGTTTTTCTGAAAAGTTCACTTTCCCATGGGAGCCTCTCATATTGCAGACAAAAGACATCCATTTTTTCTACTTTTTTTGATTCTAATTCTCTCCATTCACTTTCCATGCATCAGGCACCTCAGAGGAACTTCGAAAAAAAAGTCACAGGCCGCAAATTTATTAGCATATGATCAAGAAACCATTTGTTTTGGTAACCACACCACTTTCCCAATAGTATTAGCATAATCTTGAGCGGAGATTGAAGTTACCCGTCTTGATTGGCTTGCAGCCTGTGAGTGTGGGTGGGTGAGACGAACAAAAATAAAACTACAAACAACAACAACAACAACAACAACAACAACAACAACAACAACAACAACAACAACAACAACAACAACAACAACAACAACAACAACAACAACAACAACAACAACAACAACAACAACAACAACAACAACAACAGCAACAACAACAACAACAACAACAACAACAACAACAACCTTCGTATGGAGGGCTAGTACAAGGTCCATAACACTCAGAGTTTAAACAAGCAGAAGAAGAATTGTACTGATAACTTGGCCAAGTTATCCCGCCTGCAAAGGGAAAATAATCACACCAAAAACTTGTCCAAAAGAAGGAAAAAGAAGGAAAAAGAAAGGAAAAGGAAAGGAAAAGGAAAGGAAAAGGAAAGGAAACACTCACCAAACGTTCCTTTATATTTCTTTTCGGGGGAAGCCCACACATAAACACAACTAAAGTAAGGGGCCAAGACAGCATCATTGACGGTTAATGCCCTAACAACAAAAAGTGTAACAATAAGAAGAAATGAGAAGAGCAAGAATCATGAGCAAAGAAAAGGACAAAAAAAAAAAAATAATTGAAAAACTAATCAACCAAATAAAATTCGACTTTCTCAATCTGGAGAGAAAGAAAGAAGGAGAGAGATAGAGAGGGGGGGAAGGAAAGGAGATTTAGATGATAACAATTTCCCTGCCTCTTTCTGTGTCTCTTTCTCCTTTTTTTCCTCTCCCCCTCTCTCTCTTCTCACCTCGTCCTTGAATGGGCAACCAGAGCTGGCAATCACCCCAGTGTACAGTTCAAGACCATCCCCCAGCTCACCTTGAGTAGCCCCCGCACAAGTGATAGACCTGTTGAGACAACAAAAAGAAAAAAGGAAAGAAAGAAAAAGAAAAGGGAAAGTAAGAAAAAAGAAGGGAAAGAAGGTTGGTCCCGAAGGAAGGGAGGGGGAGGGAAGGGAGAGAGAGAGACCCATTGTTCTTTGATAAAATGGGAACTTGGAGAAGATAATGGCCTTTGTCAATTGTTTCTGTTTCGCAATTTGTCCACTGCGAAAGCACAGAGGAAGAAGAAAGAAAAAGAAGAAGAAGCAAAAAAACAACCCGCTCCGTTGTCATTGTGGTTGTTGTGCGCGCCCCCGCCGTCGCCCTCCCACCCGCTCAAACGAATCCGTGACTTATCATCAATGACACATATTTTCTAAAAATGGATTTCTTTATTTATTTTTGGCCAAAGAAACCTCTGCAACCCCAAAGTGGGCACCAGCCCGGTCCTCCGCTTGTTTTTTGTTTTTTGTTTGACAAACAATGCCCGTGGCGCTCTTCTTGCTGTTTCTTTTCTCTTTCTCTCCTCTCCCTGCCCTTCCCTCCTCTCTCCCCTTAGGGCAACTTGGCAACAGCATCAACATTGTCACCATGGTGGAGGATGGGAGACTCCCTGTGCTTTCTTTCACCTATACAGAAGGAAAGATCTACCAAGAGCCTTTCTCAGGGGACTCTGTGACCTACCCAGACCAGGTGAGACTCACATACACACACACACACACACACACATTATGATACTAATAATAAATACTACTCTACATCAACAAAGATTGCCATGGCCCCCAACCCCTTCTCTGACCTCACTGTGGACATCTCCGTGTCTCTCCAAGAGTACTACGATGAAACCACCACAAGTATGGGAGTGGGAGACACGTGGACTAGTGGAGGAGCAGCTTTGAGTATGAGGTAAGCTCACAAAAATACCAAGAAAAAAAAAGAGAATAAGAATAATAATAATCTCCAACAATCTCCAACCAACAACAACATCAGTGCCGACATCTCCAACAAGAACGGGTACATGGAAAATGGGGACTATGTGTTTGCCAAAGCCTCCCAGATCATCTCTCTCTATGATGTCCAGGTTTGGCTTCTTTTTTTTGTTCACAGCTCCCCTTTCTCCTCTCATTCTCTCTCTCTCTTCCCATCTCAGTTGTACAACTCCATCCCCAACGTGACTAGCTCCTTTCGAACAGCAGTGAATGAGTTGCCATTAGACCCTGACACCTCTTGGAGTCACTATGAGGACTTTGTCAATACCTGGGGAACCCATGTTCAGGTTTATTACTGTTATTATTACTATTATCATTATCCAACAAAAGAGAGAAAATATTGAAAAACAGAAGAAATTTGTTGAAATTGGTGAGTAATTGTATTTATTTGATCAGAATTAATGGATTGTTGACAGGTCTCTTCTGCCATGGGGGGGGCGTGGGAGGTGCAAGGCTACCTCAAGGCAGAGTATTCGAAGAGTGTGCATATTGTGGGAGTGGGGATCAATATGAAACTGCATGCAAATTCCCTTCGAGGGGAGTCATATGGGTGCTCATATAACCATCAATTGTACTCGACGAATGATTTCAATAGTGCTTTGTCGGATTTCTCTCAACGAACGATTGGAGGAAATGCTGTTCAGATTGATGCGTGGAATTACTTAGATTGGGTGTGTGATTTTTTTTTTTCTTTTTCTCTTTCCCTTCTCTCCCTCCCCCAAACTAATCTCTCAAATTTCCAGGTCTCCTCTGTCCCTGATAGCCCTGATTCCCTCCGCTCTACCTTTCGTGAAATTTCTCAATTTATCACCTGGGACCCTGTCAGACAACAAAACTTGGAAACTTATCTCACCATCTATGCCAATCAACACAAATCGTATTATTCACAAGCTGGCATCAACAGCCATCTCCTCAACTGGGGAACTGTCACTTCGGAGTCCACTTCGTGTCCGTATCCTCAGTTCTTTGTTGGTGTGGAGTATCGTGACAATGATAATAGGCTTCACATCCCTCTCAAATGTGCCAACCTCTCTTATCACCTTGTCAATGTGATCTCTGCAGTGAGAATGCCCGGTAGTGTGGCTGAGAAAAAGGGTGGGGAGGAGGGGGAGGAGCAAAGAGAGGGGGGGAGAGAGGGGAGAGAGACCATGAAAAAGAATGATATCACTGCCCCAACAACAACAACAACAACAATAACCTCAAAAAAACCCAATAGACACTTGAAGAAAACCACAACAAAAACCACCAATGATCAGCCGGTTTCCTCCTGTGGAGCTCTCCCCTGTCTTCCTGGAATTCTCTTCCTTGGGGCTGGGTATGACTATGTGCAAGCAAAACCCCGCCCCTCTCCCATTCTCTCGCTGACATTCGATCAAAACAAGACGTACATTTATAACAACCAGACCTATCTTTATCCTGACCAGGGGAACTCACCCAATCCTGGGCAAGACCCCGAGCCTTACGTGGCTGTTTTTCGGAGTTTGGAGGAGGTGGCAACCTCTGAATCACGAGGAATGAAGCTGATTGTTCCCCTCGGCACAACTGGTGCGACGTTGTCAGTTGGGGTGAAGAGCTCAAGGACTTCTTTTTATGGCCAAGCTTCGGTTCGATCCGTTCAAGAAGTTGAAACCCACGCTCTGGCGGTGACTCTCGATCCAACAGACATTGTTCAAAAGAGTACTCTGAACAGCTACTTTGCGTGGTATGTGGACAATGTGTTGCCCAAGAATTATGACAAGCATGCTTATAGCAAGTTCTTGCAGCTGTTTGGCACCCACATTGTCACGGGGTGCACTCTCGGGGGAAAAACGTCTCTGTGGGTCTCTGTTGACATGTCTTACTACTCTGAGGATGATGACAGCTCCATGGACCTCAAGATTACTGATCAGACCACAAAGCTGTACACCGACTTCACAACTGGATCAGACTCCTCAGACCAAGAATTTAATGCTGCTGCTTCCGGGGAGTTGCGAGTGGTTGGAGGAGATGATGATACCATCATCCTGACGAATAATGACGATTCGGAACAACGAGTCTCGAATTACAACGAGTGGACGAGCTCTGTTGCCGAGAACCCAGTCCCAGTGGAGGTCACTCTCCAAGAGATCTCTGATTTTGTGAGTGATGAAACGAAATCGCAGAATATTCATCAGGCAATTTTGGATTATGCATCCTACTATGCTGTGACCTCTGAGGAGATAAGTAGTATGACGATCGTTCCTGGTAGTCAGGTTTTAACATTATTATTTTATCATTTTGTATTATTATTATTATTATTATTATTATTATTATTATTATTATTATTATTATTATTATTATTATTATTATTATTATTATTATTAATAATAATAATATTATTCAAAGGTTGCTGGTTTGGGAAAGAACGAATATGACTGCTATCTCCAAGATTATGCGAGGGTGTATGGGACGGACCTAGAGTATTACGATGATGAGTATTGGGTCCGTAACAACGATGTCAACCAGCCTGTCTGTGCTTTCAAACCAACAGAATATTTCACCCCATATGTCACGGGACCTGGGGATGCACAGTGGTATGCGTCGAGTAGTCAAGAGTGTTCTGATGGTGGGATTATCACAGGGGCACAGTATGTTGCCAAGCATTCGTGTGGTTTGTTTGACGACTGCTTTTTCTATTATGAAACTGTCAATTGTCTCGAATTTAAAATGGAGTGGACAGATATTGTTGGCCCAGTTTATTCTTATTGGTCCACTCCCGCTCCGTCTCCTACCCCTCTCCCTTTCCCCTCTCCTTCTCCCATTCCTTCTCCCCATCCTTCTCCTTCTCCTTCTCCTTCTCCTTCTCCTTCTCCTTCCCCTTCTCCTCCTCCTTCTCCTTCTCCTTCTCCCCCCCCAACACCCCTGTTTTTTTTACATGGATGGATTTCAGGTGCTGTTTTTGGAGCGATCGTTGTTATTGCTGTTGCTATTATTGTTTCTTTGTTGGTATGGTTGGGGTGTTATTTGAAAAAGAGAGGAGAAGGAGATAAGCATGACTTTGTCGAAATCAATGATTGATTAAGAAAAGGTTTTGGAGTGTGAGGAAGGCCCAAAATGTCTGCACTATTGGATTGATGGAGAGGGGTTACCAGGTTTTTGGAAGTATTATTCGAGTCACGAATGCTATTTTTGCAGGAATTGGGAAGATTCCAATGAAGACAAAGAAACCACTTTTTTTCTCCACTTTGTGTCTCCCTCTCACCCTCTCTTTCTTTTCTTTGTGTAAAAAAAAAAATAAGTCAGGTACTGAGTTCTCCCGTTTGGCTCCACTTCACAAATCACTCACAAAACGCTCAAAAAACCTCCAAAAAAACTCACAAAACAAACCAAGGTAGACAACGTCATTACCAAGAAAACTTCAGATCCCCATCAGGATCAGTTCTTTTGTCTCCGTTCCGTGTTGTACATGTTGTTTCATGAAAGAGAGAGAAAGAGAGAGAAAGAGAGAAAGAGAGAGAGAAAGAGAGGGAGAGCGATGGGGTGTGTGGAGCAAGATAACCAACAACCAAACTGAAACAGTGAGGTTATTATTATTATTGTTGTTGTTGTTCTTATTATTAATTCTTTGTCCTCTTTCAAACTCCCCTCTTCCCTCCAAAAAAAAAGTGTTGGTTCCAAAGAACAGGAAAAAAGGGGGTTTCTCTCCGAAAAAAGAGAAACATTTTTTGGATGTTTTTCCGATGTCAAACATCCACAGAAGGCAAAAGAGCGATGCCAAACATCAAATGAAATTCCAATTTTACGATGCCAAACATCAAATCATTTTTGAGGAGGGGATCCCGAGACGAGACCAAAACCAAGACCAACCAGGCCATCCCAGAAAGAGAGCAAAGAGAGCACAGTGAAGGGGGAGGCTTTATGGACACGAGAATCAAAAAGAAGAAGAGCGTGAGTGTAGTAAGGAGGGGCGTAAACGGGAAAGGTGCAAACGTAGATTAGAATTCGGGATGGGCATTTTATTTATTGTGAACAACTGTTACAAAACCCAAAACTCTTTCTTCTTCTTTTTTTCCTTTCTTCCTTCTTCGCTTCTTCACTCCCCAAACACGCCCTCTCTTGACCTCATATAGACATATCTTTCCACACCCTTCCTGATGAACTACAAAATTGGGGGCCCAAATCCTAAAATCCTACTTGCGAAGTTAAAAAAAAAAAAAATTAGGCCGGTGATATGGGCTCCTTCCATGAATCCCAAAACCTCAAAAAAAATCTAGGAATGAGTGATTTTTCCCATTTTCCTACTTCCAAAATGATTTTTTTTTTTTGACAGTCCCTCAAGAACCAAAGATCCGAGTCCATGTCTCTTGGAGAGAGAGAGAGGGAATAGAAAATGTTGGGAATAAAAATAGCTAAAGGGTAAAAAAAGTGGGGACTGGTTGGCTATCAAAAATTACAAGTTTTAAAAAGTTCAAAAAGAAAAAAAGATGAAAGGTCATTCAATCAGATCGGCTTCTGTTGACCATACTGTCCAGTCGTAGGAGGGGCTTGATAGTACTGTTCAGGAGCTTGGACGTTCTGGTAGGGAGCTTGTTGTTGCTTCCTCCAGCAACAGCCAGCGACACAGGCAACGATAACCACCACGACACCACCAATAACGAGACCTACAATCAACGCGACATTCGTGGTTGTGACACAAGAGTAACATGTATCACAAGCGGACCCAGAACAAAAAGAACACTGGTTTTTACATGACTGCCCACTTGGGCAATTGTCAGTACGACAATCGGCATTGACCACCATCACGACCGCCAACAGACAAAAAACAACAACGATAAAGCTGCCCATGAGCCCCATGTTCAATTTCAGTTGTTGTTGTTGGTTTCGGAAGAAATCGAATGGCGAGCGAAACCAATTTATTGGTCCCTAATTCTAAATAATGGGGGGAAGTTGAAACCCACGCTCTGGCGGTGACTCTCGATNAAAAAAAAAAATGATAAAATTAATTTCTTGGAAGGGGGGGGGAGGGGGGTCACTTTTTCCTTGAATTTTCCTTGATTGATAAAAGAATACCCCAACATTTTATGAGTCATAATAGTTGAACTCTGCCCCAAAGGATGTGGGAAAGAGAGAAGAAAAGAGGAAGAGGGAGGAGAAGAGAAAGATTGATCGTCCTGTGAAGTTTTGTTTTGTTTGACAACAAAAAACACCCAAATATTCTTATTATAGGAATTATTCTTTTAGGGTCCCCGAAGCTCAGGGGCGGATTTTTTTTTTTCTTTTTTCTTTTTGTCTCAAACCGACAGAATTTAGCGCCTGTTTAGCGCTCTATCTCAACAAATAAAGCCCTAAATCACACGGATTTTGGGTTCTTTGCTCTTTTGCGTTTCTCTCTTGTCTTGTCTCCTTGACAATGTTGTTAGTCGTTGTGCTTTTTTTTGCTTTGGTTTCTTGCTTTGAAAACGAAGCAAATGAAGCTACTCTTTATCAAAGTTGGACCCGAGAAAATTGTGGAGACCACATGAGTTGCAACTCGGGTTTTGATGTCTGTTGCCCTGATGACGTGGGTTCCGGTTACTTTTGTTGTGAGTATGCCTGTTGTGAAACAGTAAGTCTTCTCTCACTTTGAGTTGGTGTTGTTTTTGTGGTTGTTGATTGACTGCCTCCTTTGTTGGTTTCTCAAAAATAATAATGGCTTCCCAAACCTCCCCCGCCCCCCCCCCACACACAGGGTGATGTTCATGAATGTGGAATTGCTTGTGGGGAAACTGGGTGTTGTCTCAGTGGCTCCTGTTGTCCAGGTGGCTCAACATTTTCATGTTGTACTGGATCACAGACATGTTGTGATGGCAAATGTTGTGCTTCTGGGCATGAATGCTGTGGTGGCACCTGCTGTACAGAACAAGAGACGTGTAGCACGGAAACTGTATGTGTAGGTAGTTTTTCTTTTCTTTTCTTTTGTTTTGTTTTTTCTTCTCTTATTTCTTTTCTTTTTTTTTCTCCAGAGGTGAAAAATAACAATGACGATAATGACAACGGAGGTGGCAATGGAGGATTAGGAACAATTTATATTGTTTTGATAGTTGTAGGGTGTTTGGTAGTTGTTGTAGGTGTGATTGGCTGGTGTTTCTGGAGAAACAAACGAAACAACAGAGATGAAGCCCAACAACACCTACAAAACCCACAACAATCTCCACAACAACCACATTATTTTGAGTAATAATAAATTTGAGAGAAAAGTCATTCAAAGGAAGGGTCCATGTGTCCTCCTGTGGTGGGGCAACTCAGCCCAGCAGTCACTCAAGAAGTCCTGCTAGGGAGTGGGGAATGGTGCAGAGGCTGAAAGAAGGAGGAAACGCTTTCAACAGAGGGGGTTGAGTTTGCCAAATCGGGAGCAAGCTTTTTTTGCCAAAAAAAGGACCAAGGAGCAAGACATCTTGCTTTTTTTTTGCATGCTTGTTACAGCCCCAAAAACTGCCGCAAGGTATCCTTCATTTTTTTTTTTTTTTTTCAAAAAATTCAAACAAGAAGAACATTCTCCCTTTTTTTCGTCTTTCTTTCCTCTCTTTCTCATTTTTTTGTTTTGTTTTGTTGGTTTGTTTTGTTTTCTTTATTTTGTTTTGTTTGTCAAAAAGCAATCAAATTATGATCTTTTTGTGCAGATAAACCAAAGAGGAGGGTGTTCTCTCCACCGCCTCTCCAGAGTATTTACTCTCCCAGAAGAAGAGAAGGAGGGGGAGGGAGAGGAGGGGGGAGGGAGAGGTAGTGGGGGAGCATCTGAAAGTTATAGTTTCCTGTTTTTTCGTCTTTGTCAAGGGTTTTTTAACAATCTCCCCCCTCCATGTGTGTTATTTCTCAAATGATGTTTTTGTCCAAAACAGAGAATACTCAGGTTTTTATTTATTTTTTTATTTTATTTTATTTTATTTAATTCTCCAAAAACAAAAGGAAGCTGTTTTGATTTTATCTTTTTTCTCTCCTTTGTTGGAACAAAAAATGTCTGTGGTCCTCCCCAGGTGAAATTCATTTTTATTGTCAGCAATAAATGGTGCCCCATGGGCCATTGGGAAAAAACGACCCCGAGAAGCTTTTTTTAATTTGTATTGTCCATTTTGAGCTGAAAGTTTGTCTTCGGTCATACCCAGGTGAAAGCACCCGATCCCATCTGAACTCGGAAGTTAAGCATCTGTGGGCATGGTTAGTAGAATGGTGGGTGACCACATTCGAATCCCTTGTGCTGAAGACCTTTCTTTTTTTTTTGTTTTTGTTTTTGTTTTTTGTTGATGTTGGAGAGAGATTTTGTCTTCCTGGGTTCATTTAGAGCTGTGTTTTCATTATGGAAGTCCGAACAGAGACTGTAATAAAAAGGCACTGGGAGAAATATTGTTTTTATTTACTAATATACAAATTTAAATTATTAGATGTCTAATTTGATAGCTGAATTATATAAAAGAACGACAGCGACAAGTTCAAGGGGCGTATGCAAGAACAAAGAAAAAAATCACAACATTTTGTGTAGAATGGTAAAAAAAACTTCTTTTCACACAATAACAAGTGGTCATTGACATAGAGGTGCACAATTGCCTGGCTCCTCTTACCAACAAATCTCTTCCCATCACTATCCCTAACTTTGCTCTCTTTTCCTACCTCACCTCCCCCTCTCCCCACCTCTCTTTCACCGAATATTTGGAAGGAAAGAAAAGAAAGAGAGAAGCAAGGGAGAAGGAGAGAGAGAAGGAGAGGGAGAGGGAGAAGGAGAGGGAGAGAGAGAGGGAGAGGGAGGTTGGGGATGGGGAGGGGAGAGGGGNAGGAGAAGGAGAAGGAGAAGGAGGGAGAAAAAGAAGAATGAAACAAACATCAATCCAAAATAGATATTTTTTGGTGCAGTGGTTTGGTGGCCAACAAAGAGCAATGAAGCAAAGATTCTCTTTGTGGAATATTTTTGTTTCTTTGTTTGTTGAGAGTGAGAACAACACCAACACCAACACCAACACCAACACCAACACCAACACCAACACCAATACCAATACCAATACCAATACCAATACCAATACCAACATTAACATCAACAACCAACATCAACACCAATAATCACAAAAACTGCCCAAGAGCAAGCACAAAATGAACAACCTTTCAAATCCTGCACAATCCCCCCTGGGGAAGGAGTGTCCATGCTTGGTCAAAATCTTCCTCAAGGGCAGCGTGGGGGAGAGCATACTGTCAAGAAGAAGGGGAGGAAGTGGAACTCAAAGCCCAGGAGCCTGATGATGCAGAGAAAGAAGTGTCCCAAGTGAAAAAGGAGCGACCGTTGCCTGGGGAAAAGGAACTGACGTCAGTACCGGAACTGGTATCCATGACGTTGGCTGGGAAAAGGGAAGAATCGACACTAGAAGAAGTAGCAAAGCAATCGACACAGCACCTTCCTCCGTTTCCGTTCAGAGGCGGGGGAGTTGAGGTCATGGGAGGTTTTGACACAGGAGCAAAGCACTTGTTGGTGAGACAAGAGATTTTTGACACAATGAAAGGAGAGAAGGTGGAGGTGCCTATCACCTACAAGGGAGCAACAGGAGGAAAAGCGGTATTGGAGTCAGGCAAACTGGTGGTTGTAGCAACAGACATTGGAACCACAACATGGATCGCTTATCCCCAAGTTTATCCCCTTCAGGTAGAAGCTCTAGTGCCGGGCCTGCTTGGGGATGCTTTGGGAACATGGGTATGGAACCTTCCAAAGGTATTCATGGACCGTGTCCCTGAGATAAAGGATAAAGAGTGGGTAAAGGACATCAAAGGCCTTGTTGAGGCCCAGTACGCCGAAAATATAAGAGGACTAATTGAGAAAGGGATTCAAAAGGCAATGTCCAAGAACAAAAAACTGCCGGATGGCACGAAATGTAATCTCCCCGATTTGGCGTTTCAGATCCTGTTGGTGGAGGGTGCCAGCGCCGTTTATACAAGGCAATACCCAATCCCAGAAGCTCTAATACCCAAGGTGAAAGAACGAACCAGGGAATGGGAGGAAAACAAATGGATTGTTCTACTACCCCAAGGAATGAGAAATGATTGGAATTCACCACTGCTTGTGGTGAACAAAGTGTCTGGAGACCAAGTCGCCACCATGGATATTCGATTGTGTATGGATTTTCAGGATGTCAACAAAATGACAAGAGAACCTCTATTTACGATCCCGTTATTGAAAGAGATGCTTGGGAGGCTGAATGGGAAGAAGTTCTTCACTGAGCTGGATTTAGTGAGTGCTTATCACCAAATCGACCTCCATAAAGATTCAAGGATGGTTACAGGTTTCTTGGTACCTGGGAAAGGCCAAGGGGTGTGGCATGTGCTGTTCTTTGGTCCCAAGGGAGCAGTGACACATTTCCAAAAGGTGATGGAGAGGGCGTTGGGGAATATAGACGTGGATATTGTGATTGTGATCTATGTCGATAACATACTGGTTGCGTCAGACTCAGTGGAGCGCCACACTCTGGATGTGGTGATTGTGATTGATGCTTTGACCAAGGCTGGGTTGAAGTTGAAACCGGCAAAGTGTAAAATTGGTTATTCTGCCATTCAGTTTATGGGAGCCATTGTGGATGAGGAAAGGAGGGGAGTTGACCTGCACAAGGTGAAAGTGTTCGCAAGAATGAAGAGACTGGAGAATAAAGCTCAAGACCACACACAAGTTCGTTGAGTCCCAAGTGGCAAAAGCCGTTGTTGGGCAAACCATTTATTAATTATAAGAATGTCATGAGTGCTAACTCAATGACCCTCCTTAACTCAACTCTCCCTGGTTGCACCTCACAGTAGATGCCACTCTTGTGTCGTCCCCGTTTCTACCCCCCCCCTTCCTGGTTGCACCTAAACTTCCAATAATAAATTCCCTTGTTTCGTTTACACCTGAAAACGGTCCTCCACTGATAAGCCATTTCCAGTGATCGTCTCCATAGTCCCCCCCCAGCCGCACTCAC
>MUHK01002281.1:0-17613 GCA_002151225.1 Paramoeba pemaquidensis
CCCGCCGATCTAAGCACATTGACGTCCGGCACCATTACATTCGAGAGCAGCATGAACTCAACAAAATCAAGATCTTTGACGTTGACGGTACTAAAAACCCTGCAGATATTTTTACCAAGCCTCTAGCTGCCGAATCATTCAATTGCTATCGAGATGTCCTTGTCACAGCTATTCGATGAGACTTGTTCGTTTGAGGTGGGATGTTAGATGATGTCGACATGCAAATCATCTATGGAAACAATTCTCACAGTCTCAACGGTTTATTCTTCTTTCCTTCATTTTAATCTTTACTTTTACTACTTTGTGATCGAATCACCTTTAGTAAATGCACTCTATTGCGTTTACGCCCCCCACTACTTCCGATTCATTAATAAAGCAATGAGTCAGCGTTGTTTATTTACACGCTCTTTCTCGCTTTCTTCTTTCACAACAATCTTTGTTTCTTTCTTTTGCTTTCTCTTTTCTACTTCACTACTGGTCAGGTCGCTCGTACGCGAATCCTGCCAGCCACTTTCCTTGAACGGGTCGCTCGTACGCGAACCCCGTTCATGATAATAAATGTTTGTTGATACACAATACACACAAATACAATCCGGATGTTCAACTATGTAAAGACCTGATTTATATTCATTACCTGTGTCAACTTCATTTTTAAAATTATCAAAATTTACATCTTCAAGGTGTTCAACATGTTCTGGGTGTTGTGCCTCAATAAATGGAATTATTTCTTCAATAATATTCACTGTCTGTACAAGATAACGATTGTTTTTCTCAACTTTCACTAAATGGAATGTCATATTATACTATTAGTTAAGATTTTTATTTCTTGAATCAAGAATACTATTCGTTTTTTCAGAAATAAAATATTTATGGTGTGTTTTAAAAATCATTTAAAAAATAACCTATAGCAATATAATAGAAAAGATGTCAGAAAAAATTGACAATAATGAAGTACAAAAAGAGGAAGCCAAAAAAGAGGAAGTTATAAAAAGACCAAGAGGAAGACCTAAAAAGAACTCACCCCCTGTTATTAAAGAGAAGAAGAAAAAGGGACGTCCCCGTAAATATGAAGAAGGATATAATGACCATACATTTGTGAAAGTTTTGGTAGATAGAAAAGAATATTATAGGTTGTTGGAAATTGAAAAGAAATATTTGGAAATAAAAAATACTATAATTTTAGAACGCGTTTGAAAAAGGCTTAAAAATATATTATTATCTATAGTATATAGTATTTAGAAATGGAACGGAAATTAAAACAAGATTTTAGAAAATTTCGAAATGAGTTTTACAAATGGGAGGCATATTTCGCCAGACCAAGAAGTAAGTACTACAAAAAAGAAACCGCAGAATTTGACAAGATGGTTTCAGATGCCAATACAAAGAGTTATAATAAGTTGCAGAAAAAGATAGAAAGAATGGAAAATATGAGACCTGTGGAAATAAAAGGCCAAAAAGCAAAAGACAAGATTCTTGCCAAAGTGTCAAGAGGTAAAAAGATATTACTTGTTGATTGTCATCCTTATATATTATTTAAAGGTGAAACAAAATTTGTTACCCAAGCGCATGGCTTTTAAATTTCACTTATCAACTGTTTCTTACAAAGGGAAACTATTGGAAGAATTTATCAGACAAAAAATTAGACAATACATTTTTGAAAATTATGAAGTGGAAGATGTTGGTAAAATAGCATTTAGAACCTTTAATATACAAAATGTTTATTTCAGAGACATTAAACATGGTAGGGTGAGTTTACAATACAAGTTTTTGAATGATTTAAATGGAATTGACCTTGAACAACAATATGATGACTTTCTCTGTGTTATTCGACATATTGCAGAGAGTTGTGAAGGAAAGCCTAAGTTGAAGAGAGTAAATGAGGAAAAAATAAAGAAGGAAATGAGTGCATTAAATATTAATTATGAAAAGGGAGTTTCTGTGAGTGAGCAGATTAAATGGATTGAACGATACCACCCCAACACCATCTCTCTTTATGCCATGGACCCATATGGTCAAGTTTTTGAAAAGTACACAGCCAATAGAGCAGTGGCGACCTTGGTGTATCTGTGCAACAACAAACATATTTATGTTATTAATGAGAAAATTCAAAAACAATATGTAGCAAAATCAAAACATTTGGACAATAGTGTACAAGTACAGTGGAAGGTAAACGCTAACCAATATGAATACATTAATCAAGAGTGTGTTAACGAGGACATACCTGGTTTGATGGACCTTAGTTATGCTAAACATTATGAAGATAAATTTAATGAGGAACAAATGAAAGTATTAAAGATGCCAAAGGAGAAGAGAGAAGAAGAAAAACAGAAATACAATGATATGATTGAGGGGAAAAGAAAGGGAGAGGTATTTTTGGTTGACGATCCTCATCAAGTTGCTTTAGATGTAATTGAAAAATGCCAACCTTACACAATTAGTAATATTAAGTGCAAAGATTCAGATTTACATTCTTTTATTCACCCTATTTCTGGTTGTGTTATTGAAGATGGAGGTGATTATGAAAAGAGATTAGAATTTTGTAATGAGTTGTACAAACAATTGAACTGTTATAACTTTACCTTTAAAAATCAATCGTTTGCTCAAATGGCATCCCAATACCAAGAAATTAAGTTTGGAAAGTTGTACAAGAAGTCGACATACACAAAGGAACATATGGAATTGTTAGACAGGTTCTACACCACACCCCTAATGAGAACATTAGTTAAGAACCACAAACCAAATGATAACTGTAAAGGATTTGATATAAATATGTGTTATACAAACGCTGTATTGAACATGAAAGATTACTATCCTGTGTTTTGTCAAGCAAGTAGTCCAAAAAAATACAAAGGTGGGAAAATTGTTGTTGGTGAATACCTGGTAGAGCATTTTAAAATTGAACAGTTAGGTGGAATGATATTTCAGAAACAATGGTTGTCTCATAATGTTGTAAGAAGATTGTTAAAGAAAGGATATTTACAAAAAAAGAAAATTATTTTGGAAGCCAGAGCCGAGTTCTGTTATAAACCTGACCTTCTTACTGATTTCATGAAGGGAGTTTTGGAGTTGTTCCCAAGAGAAGTATGGTAAATACACTAAAATTATGTGTAATGCATTCGTTGGAATGATGGGAAAAAGGTATTTGAAAGATGACAAGGCTTTTCTTACCACTGATTTTGAAACAGTCCAAGCGATGTTTTGCATGTACCCTGAAGGATTCCACATGAACCAACTTGATTTGTATTTTGTAAGAAATACATTGGAAACAAGAATGGATCAAGACCATGGACCTATTTTTCGACAGATTTTATGTGAAGGTATGTGGAGTGTGATTGAGTTGTTAGAGCAAGTGTATGGAGAGGGAAGCAAATTAATTTCATACAAAACTGATGCTGTGTTTGTTGAGAATCCTGTCAAAACCATCGATCAATTGGACCAAACCAAATACAAGGCAGAAAAATGGAAGCCTTATATCTACACACCCTTCTACCCAAGGAAAGGGGATGATACTGTGACTGAGATGAAAGATTGGAACCCTATTCAGGATATTCAATTCAAAGGAAAAAATATTTTGTTGGGAGGAAAGATTAGAAACAGAGATGGAGAAAGGTACTTAAAAAAAATAAGAAATATGAGTTTTTTCTGTTCTGGTAGTCCTGGTTGCCAAAAAAGTACTTTGCTTTCCAAGATGTATGTACATGGCGAAACAATGGTTTTGTGTTTTACTAACAAGGCATGTCAAAATATTTTGTCGATTTTGGGGAAGGACACTAAGGTGTACACATTTGATAGTAAGTTTTACAATGAAGAAGATGGGAAAAACCTGTTGAGTAATGTGAAAAGAATTTTAGTGGATGAGTGTTCAATGACACCATTGCACTGGATGGAAAAATTAAATCAATTAAAAACACAAAACAACTGTATTATTCAATTTTATGGTGATCCCAACCAATGTAAACCAGTTGAGACACACAATAGATACATTGATTATGCAAACCGAAAATTTTTTAGAGGGATGTGTGATAATAATATGATGATTAAAGAATATGTCGAAGGTTGTGCTCGATATGACAAGGATTTGTATGATGTATTGGAATATTTAAAGAAACACAAAAGATTACCAAACACATTAAAAGTGAGGAAAATAAAAAAAAATTTGGAAACAAACATTTCAAAAACAAATGACAAAAGAAAAGAAGTAAATGGACAGTTTCAGCTTATTGTATTACATGTTACAGGTATCAAGGATCAACTATTGAAGAAGAATACAACATTCATGATGTGTTTAAGATGAGTTTTAATGAAATTTATACATCACTATCAAGAGGAAGAACATTAGACAACATTTATTTTGATTACACAGCAAGAACATTTAATGTTGCAAAAGAAAATAACGAACCCACTATTTTAAAAACAAGAAAAATGGCAAAAGGTGAAATCTATGAGTGTTACAATTCAACCAGGAACTTGTACTATGTTGGTTACACAACTACTACAACAAAGAAAAGGTTTCAAGAACATTGTCAAGAAAAAGAGGACCCTATTTTTAAGACAGGAGGAGCAGAAGAGTGGAAGTGTAAAAAGATCATAGATTATTATTTTGGGGAAAAAATAAAAGGAAAGAATGAAATAACCGTCAAGGGGGAGGAAGAAATAAGAAAAATAGAAGGTTACTACATTCAAGAGTATTATGAGAGAGGGTGTAAGTTAGTAAACACACAGAAGGTACCAAAAGGAGGAACATTCAAAGTGACAGTTGGAAAAGTGGAACTAGACGATTCTGTGTTGGAAAAATACAGTTGTGAGAAAGGGAAATTAAGAAAATTATATTCAGATGAAAATGATATAGAACATGATGAATGAAAATTTGTCTCAATTATTTTACAATCCTAAGGAAGGTTTAAGTAATGTTCAAGAGTTGTACAAAAGAGCAAGAGAAAAAGGGCATAAATATACATTAAAACAAGTGAGAGAATGGTATTTAAATCAACCTGTTAATCAAATTTACAAACAACCACAAAAAGTGAAACGATTTAACAAAATCCAAAGTAATAACTATGCTGTAGGTACATTCCAAGCCGATTTAATGGATTTACAACGATTTTCAAGGTGGAATAAAGGGTACAAGTACCTATTAAATATAATTGATATTTACAGTCGTTACGCTTGGTCATTTCCAATAAAATCAAAAAAACCAAGTGAAATAGCACCTTTTTTTAAACAAGTAATAGATGAAGTAAAACCAAAAAAGATGTGGTTCACGTTTGATAACGGAAATGAGTTTAAGGGAGCTGTAAAGAAATTATTAAATGAGAAGGGAGCACAAATACACTTGAACGACCCAAAATCATTAAATAGTAAGAATACTATGGGTTTGGTTGAAAGATTCAATAAAACAGTGCTAAATAAGATGAGGAAATTCATGACAGCAAACGACACAGTTCAATATGTTGATGCCATACCTGACATTATTGATAATTACAACAATTCTGTACACAGTGCAACAAATAAAACACCAAATTCAATATTATAAAATAAACAAGTACCACTAATTGTGTTGTATGATTTTGACATTGTGAAGGATGATTGTAAGATTGGTGATTATGTTCGGTTCCAAAAGAAAAACAAAACCTTTGACAAAAAAGGCTTCATTCCCACATACTCATTAAATGTTCACCAGATAGTAGGAAAGAAAGGAAGACAATACCAATTGGACAATGACAAGGCATATTACCCCGAGCAGTTAATTCCGGCCAAGAAGGGTGAAGATATGAGTGAAATCAAACGAAAACATCAAACGGTTCAACAAGAAGAAAAACTAAAAAAAATAAAACAACGAGAATTTGATGTAAAAGATCTGGATAAATTGGATAAATTGATGGTGGAGGGAAAGAGAGTTAGAAAAAAGAAAACATTTGGTGATCAATTTGTGGAAAAGTGAAACCTTTTGTGAATTAACTGTTTAAGATGGTGGTGGTGGTTGTGAGGTTGATGGTGGGTAAACTGGTTGGTGTTGTTGTGATGGTGGCGAGGTTGGTGGTGGTTGTTGTTGTTGAACTGGTTGTTGTGATGGATAACTTGAATGTGGTGGATAACTCAGGTGTGGCAGATAACTTGGTTGTGATGGTGGTTGTTTTTTTTCTTTGAAAAATTGTAGTACTCAGTCAGTACTCAGTACTCAGTACTCAGTACTCAGTCCTCAGTACTCAGTACTCAGTACTCAGTACTGATAACTCAGGTGTGGCAGATAACTTGGTTGTGATGGTGGTTGTTTTTTTTCTTTGATCCCCCTTTCAAGTGACTCGGGACGACAAATTCTTTGGGAAAAAAACTGTTGGTCAGATGGAAAGGGAAGGAATTATCTTTTTAACATCTCAGGAACCAGCCCATTTGCAGATTCCACTCTTCGTGCTTCTGTGTGACGACCAAGTCCGAAAACTGGTTCCGTTCTTTCTGCGTGACTTTGACGTTGGGTTGGATTCGAGGGCCAACGAAGTGGTTTCTTTGTCTGTTCTCAAAATGAAGTGTGAGGCGTTGGCGAAAAAGGGGAAGGGAAAGGTTTTTTTGCACGATTTGTTTCCTATTGACCGCGTTGGGTTCCCGCGACTTGATGAGAAGTGGTTCGTGTTTTTCTTCGTTCCCCCCACTCCCGGGACCAGTATTCAACAGTACGAAAACCGAATCGACCGGAAGACCTGGGACCAGACCCTGGATCATTCAAGTGGTAACCACCCGCCACTCTGAGTGACGGGTGGTTACCTCTTGAATGCCGGGGGTGCGAGTTTTTGTGATTCAGTGTGCTTGGCGGAGGGTGGGGAGTTTGCAATTTTTGTTCAAGATAAGCAGAGTCTGACGGCGAAGTCTGAAGTCATCACGGAACAACACACCAGTAACATGAAAGTCAAATCCGTTTCCGACGAACATACAAAGTGCCAAGTTGCAATTGACCACCTTTTTGTAGTGATCACGGACCAAGATTTCTCTGACTCCGACCTTCTTGGTTCAAATGAAATTGTGTTGTCTTACAAGGATCATGAGGGTCTGATGGGCGAATCTGTTGCCCTCCTTCGAAAATTCAATCAATCCTTCACCTTCTCTCATCGTAAATCCCTTCCCAAGGACAAAAAAAGAAAAAGAAAAGAAGAAGAATAAATATCATATTTTAACAACCCCATTTCACATGTGAACGAGAAATCTCTTTTTCCGAAATACCTTGTGAGATCACCGTCCGTCCGTAATCTCTTCTTTGAGTTGTTGTTGAAGTTTTTGTTTGTTAGGATTTTTTAAATGAGTTAAATAATGTTGGAGATTAAATTTTTTCACCATTCTATATAAAATAATGAGAAAAATGATTTATTTGACAGATAGGTTCAAGAATCGCTTGAATCGGTAAAATCGCTCCTTATCTTTTTTTTTTTTCACGTTATTTTTTCCCTCTCTTTTTTCGCCCCTCTCTCCTCTCCCTTCCTCTTCAAAACCTCCTTGTATTTCTTCAACAGTTGTTTGTTAGCTTCTTCGCCATGGCGGCACACTCACATAGCAAGAGAATGAGGACGCATTGCGACTGATTTTTTGCTGTAACCTCTTCCAACCTGATGACTTCTCCCAGCTCAGAGTTTTGGTGGGAACTCTTTTCAACAAGCTCAGAGCTCAGAGTCTTTTGCCTGATGGGGAGGATTTCCAGGTCTTTGCCTCAGATCCGAACACCCGCTTCAAACTTTGCCAGTATTTAGAGATCAAATTGAAACTGAAGTCTTTTACTTTCAAAGACCTCTCCGACGAGTTTTCTGTTTGTGACAATCGATTTTTGGACTTGGAGCGCAACTATCAAACAGCCCACAACTTCTTGGACCGCCAAATGTGTGCAGAGGAGGGAGATGCAGAGGTGGTGAATCCTTTTTGTGTCATATGCATGCAAAGTCATGACCTCAGCAACGATGAGGAAGGAAAAGTTTTGAGTCATTTGATCCCTCATTCCATTCTCAAGGCCAGTGAAACCCGTTCTGTGAACCTCAACACTGGGCAGGCGATTCCCCACAAGAAGAATGGCTACAGAGCCTTTTGTAAATTCCGAGCGGGGGGTGTGCTAAGCTGTGAGGATGCGTTGGCTCATTTTGGCGAAGATGAATTTGCACCAGCACTCAGACACTTCTTGCGACAAGCTACGGTCCCACTCGCATTGTCTCTCACAATCACACCGAGAATCTATCATTGTTTCGTGTCGATTGCCTGGCGCTTTGCTGCTCTGAGTCCAGAGAGCTCCGCTGTTTCTGTTCTGGCTTTTCTTGAAGCTGTGCGTCCTTGGCTCCGAAAAGCCACTGAGAGTGAAATACCTGGCGTTTTTGTTCGTTTATTTCCCTACTCTCCAGCAGAGCTGAGTTCTCTTTCTAAACGATTCAATGGAGATCAGTCCCTTGCTTTGTCGGTTGAGATCTGTTGGATGGACCCTGCCTGGATGTATTGTACCATTGTTTACCAGATTGGAGCATTACTTGTGGTTGTTCTTTATTCCCCAGCTCAAATTTTTGAATGGTGTCACCCAATACTCGCTGGCGACTGGGGCACCAAAGCAGCCCCTAAGGCTCAGGTCACATTTCCACCCATTGGGAACCGAACCCCTTGGCCTCAACCTCTTTTGGATCGATTCATGAAGGTTGTCGAGAAGATCCCTCCTCCGAATGATGAAACATTTACTTCGGGATATCTTTGTCATCAGCAAGAAAGAATCAACATCCTTTCTCCTCCAGGGATTGTTCGGAGGGATTTGAACGATGTCAAGAACTCATCGGTGCAAAACGGTGAGCGGATTTATGAAGAACAACCAGCAAACGGCGCCATCTTCCGGTTGTTCAAACGTGGAGAAAATAACTATTGGATCATGTTTGCGAAGAGAGAGGCAACTAAGGAGTTGCTTGCGTGTTTTCGTATCGTCCGTACTCAAGATGAAATGTATGATATCGATCGGACCTCTCTCCCTCCCAACATTCAAGAGGATGTAAAGGCACAAATGATGAAGATTCTACGTGTAAATAACCCACTTGAGAATGCAGAAGATTATATTGTGCCCATTACGAATGAGGCAGCTGAGATTGAGGAGGGCATGTTCGACTTTTTTATGGAAAAGGAGGAGGAGAATTGATGAGATAAACCTAATTTGTTTTAATCCATCACCTAATTTGTTTGTTTGTTCATTAGTTTCAAGTAATCTTTGATGAAAAATTACCAATTAAAAATCTCTGCCGGTAAAAATCTACCACCAGAAATTGACCACCAAATACAACCAGAACCATCAAGCAATCGTGAGGAACAATAAAGTGTCATGCAAAATTTATTTTTCTCTCTCTATCATCAAGCAATCGTGAGCAACAAGAAATTGTTGTCTAAATTCCAGTAAAATCCAGTAAAATCACAAGCCTGAACAAGCACATTGACGTCAAATGTCGTTTTTTGTTCCATTTTCAAGTTGTTGTAGTTTTCTCTTGTTGTAAATAATATGAAATTTTGGAAGTGCTTGTGTTAAAAGAATATTTAAATGTTTGACATCTTGATCTAATATTGCTTTTTGTTGGTGAGAAATAAAATCCAATTCTGCACTGGGAAATGTTCCATATGAGTTGAACCATTCAATAGTGTTATTGTATCTAAGGAGCAGTGTCCAGTGACCACTATTGTATTCATCTTCAATCAAAATAATTTTCCATGATTTATTTCAGTCAGATAGTGAGCTCTCCCGTTTGGTCCAACTTCACAAATCACTCACGAAAAGCCAAAAAAGGCTCCAAAAACACCCACAAAACGTCCAAAATGATTCAAAACACGATTTCTCACAAAATGACTCTAAAACATGCGCAACAGGTGTTTTAAACGACCAAATGGGCTCTCTGGGGATGGGGGTAAAATGGGATAATAAAATGAGTTTTGTAATATTCTCACTTGTTATTTTCCTGGAGCAGGATTTCCTTCATCAGATTTCTGGCGACGGATTTCCGACGGCAAGTTGTCATTCTTTCTGTGGCTGGAATTCAAGCTACACAGAAGTTGTGTATTTTGTTTGTTCTTAAATTGGTTCAATCAATTTAAGAACAAATAAAAGCAAGAAAGGGTTAGTCAGATTTCCGACGGGCTGGAGATGTGTGAAAGTGTTTCCAATGTCAACAACAAACAAATAAAAAGAAAGTTTTAAAGAGAGGGGGAGAGGGACACACAAAGTGGTGTCAAAAAGTGGTAGTCTGACAATGACGTTTTTTGGCATGATTTCCTTTTTTCAAGCGATCCAAGCGATTCGAGAATAAATCATTTTTCTCATTATTTTAATGGTACAAAAAAATTAATCTCCAACATTGTTTAAATCATCTCAAATTTTTTAATGGTTTTCACAACTCAAAAAAAAGTTCAACAAATAAAATAAGTTCTTTCTCAATTGATTATGGGATTGAAGAAATAAGGACCCAACCCCAACACAAAGTAAAACACCAAGAAAGTCACAATATACCATGGCAACCATTCTAGGAACCATCTCAACCACTTTGGCAACCATCTTGGCAACCTAAAATGTCCAGTATCAGTGTCAGATGAAAGGAGCGAGTTGCCAACGCCAGACTAAATGAGTCAACCAGTAACTCAAACGCCATTGTCATTGAATTGGCAGTGAGGCGGGGGAGAAATTCGGAGAAGTGGGCACACACGAACATCAGACTCCCATAAATGAAAACCAAAAACCATACTATTGTTTCTTTTGTTTCTCGAGTGTGTTTGACTCCCAAAGACAAAAGGACAAGGGGGAACACGACATCTCTACCAAAATAAAAAAAATGAGGAAAAGATTTAGAAGTTAAAAAAGATGGGAAGCAAAAAAAAAACAAACTCAGGTCCAAGAAAATCCTCAAAAGAGAAAGACTTTCGTTGAAAAAATCTGATTGGGAGTAAAGAAAGAAAAAAGGCCAGAGTTAACAGTAGGTTAACACCTAAGTAACGATTGAGAAACAGGAAACAAAAAAAAACATACGGAACAAACCAGCAAGGTCTGGATCGATTGCAGGGCCTTCATGAATTTGGTCTGAGGAAGTTGTGAGCACAAACAACAACAACAAGGGAAAAAGAACAACAAGGGAAAAAGAACAAACCAGGAGTTGACTCAGGAGGTGGCGGAACAAGGCCGTTGCGCGCTCTCTTGAAATTCTTAATTGCACCGACATTGCCATCGAATAATTTCTCAATTTCGTCGTTGTCCAGATCCAGCAAGTTCTCGCCATCAATGAAACTGGCTGCAAACTTCTCAACGAAATTCGGGAGGGGTGGTTTTTGTGTCTCCAACCAACCCCCCACATCGCCTACACCCCACTCCAACACAATCTCTCTTTGGTTCCCGGCATTTCCCTGGGGGAAAAGTTAGAAAAGTCCCAACAACCAACCAACCAACCAACCAACAAAAAAAGAAAGCAAACCTCGAGTGGAGAAGAGTCAATCATCACAACGTCAGCCAGCACAACAAAAAAAAAGATTTTCAACAAAGCAAGATTTAGATTTCTAAATTATTGCCCTTTTTGGATATGGCTTCTTTTTCTGTTTTCTTTTTTGTTTATTTGTATTCGTGTTTCTTTTTTGTTTGGGTTGGTTGTTTTTGTTGTCTTTCCCTTACGCGTGTTTAAGACCCATTTATTGCGAAATCGTGGAACGGTCTCGTCCTCCCTCTTCCTCAGGTTTTTTTTTCTTTTTGTTTTTGGGTTTGGTTGGGGTTGGTTGAATCAATGCGGGAAGATAGAGATCTGACTCTGAAATCCGTAGCTATGGTTGACAAGATCCCTCCACTATCGTGGGAAACCATCGATAAGTTTTTCAGCAACGATGATTGTTCAGAAATCGTTATGAAACTTACTTTGATGCAACTGTCTGACCAGTGTTCTTGTGACGAATACAAGCAGATAGAGGTCGCAGATGAGCAGAAGAAGGGCAAGACGAAGAAAGTATCACCTGAAAACAAATTTTTTTCCATGTGGCCCAACAATCAACCCCAACAACATCCTCAGCCCCAAGCACCCATTCAACAGCACGAGCGTCTCTGTCAACACCGTTTTGTCCAAGGAAAAAAAGTAGGAAAGACATGTAACAAGAAAATAAGGTCCCGTAACTCGATCTATTGTGGCGAGTGTAAAAAACATCACCAAAACGATCCTCAACAACCACCACAGCAACCTTATTCTCCACAGCAACCTTATTCTCCACAACAACCTTATCCCACACAACAACCTTATCCCACACAACAACCTTATCCTCCACAACAACCTTATCCACAACCTTATCCACAAGTACAACCCCCTTATCCTCAACAATATCCTCCCCCATTTCAACAATATCCACAACTCCTTCCTCAACAACCTTTTCTTCAACAACCCCTTCCTCAACCATCCCTTCCTCAACAACCTTTTCCTCAACAACCCTTTTCTCAACAACCCTTTCCTCAACAACCTGACCAAGGACATCAACTACCGGAAGAGAGCGAAAAAAACGAAGAGAACGACGAAAACGAAGAGAACAAAGAGAACGAAGAAAACAAAGAAACAGAAGAAGACGATCGAATAGACGATGAAAGTGATTACTGTTTCAAAGCCGACCACACCAGGTGATTTACTAACTGGAAAAAAGAAAGGTAAAGATCAATATGATATTAGAACCACTCGTGATCCAATCGCCGTTTTACAAAATTTTCAAAAAGGTAAGCATGATATTGTTATTCCTTCACAGTCTTGGAATCCATACAAAGAACATATTGGTGATTTAGTGAGTGGTCGATTATTACCAGAAGATCGATTGATTGGCAAAGAAATGACTGGACAAGGATTTTCAGAGATGTTAAGTAGAATGAAGTTACAACAATTAAAACCAATAGTAAAATTATTAAGAGGTATGAAGAGAGGACGGGCAAGACAATACCCCATCACAAGAAAAAAGAAAAAAGAGTTGTTGGAAATGATTTTAGAACTAAGTGACGATATGAGAGGTGGAAAATTAACAACAAAGAAAAAGCAAATGTTGCAACACAGCCTAAATCTATTAGTTCCTCACCCGATGGGTGACCCTGTTTTTCATTATTTGACGAATCATTTATAAAATTTTTATCTTAATTAATATTATAATGTCTCAAAATTATGTTACGTGTGGAAGTGATGAATCAGTGTATGGACCTTATGGTGATCATGCAACAGCTTTTTCAAAAGCTCAAGGTTTGGCAAATGCAATGGCATTAGCAGATCCTGATTGTTCTGTTCAGGAAAACACAGACTGTTGTGTCGTATTAAAAAAAACCACAAAATCGAGAGATAGAAATGGTATTGTTTACACATCCTCGTACGAATCTCAATGTGGGGAATGGGTTGTCCGATTATGTCAATCATAAAAATATCATTATTTATTTTTTTACAAAATAAATAATGCTTTAAATAAATCCTAATTTTGATTCTAATTCTTTGACTCTCTGATTTAAATTCTTAACACTTGACAGTAAAACACCGACCATTTCGTGAGTTTCAATACTTAACACATCTTTTTCCTTATAATCAGTTGGAAATGCAGTATGCCAATCTTGTGCCATTACACCATAACATATTTGTTCTTTTGGACGACCCTTGTAGTTATATTGGTAAACATCTAATAAATCTAATCGATCTATAAAATCTTGGTAATCTATTTTAATAATATTCTCTTTTTTGTTACGATCGCATGGGGGCGCCCAACCAGCCCCTCCGGGTGCTAAAGATGGACCGGTTGTATTTGCTGTATTCGTAAAGAATGTTGCACCATTGGAACACCGCGCTAAGAAAGTATGATTGGACACACTAGTTAATGCCGTTCCTCCAGCGTTATCAGAAAACATAAAACAACCACCATTAATACAATTTACATTCGATCCCAAAACAACTGAATTCGATCTCCCCCCAGTTATACTACTCCCATTTCCACCCAGTATAACACATGAGTTATTACTATTATCAATGACATGATTTTGACCCCCCATTATTGCACAATAAAAATTATTACTATCAATATCATTCATATTTCCAGCTAAACAACAAGATCTTTGACTATTATTTCGTACTCTGCTATCGAAACATGCCATAATCGCACTCTCTTTTGCATTATCAAAATTACAGTCCTCTGATCCAGCAATTATACAATTGGTAGCATTTGAATCAGTAGAAGTAGACGTTGTTGATGCAATCATTGCTGTAAATTGACCTCTAACATTCTGAGTGCAAGTATCACAACAAAACAGACCAACACCCTGACCTGCAGTATTCATAGTACAAGCATTACAACCCGCAATAATACAATTATTTCCATTGGCTGTATTACCATTGCCTCCACTAAGATTACTATTTACTGATGCAATAATTGCTGAAGCATTTGTATCAGTACCTTCCATATTACAGGTATTTGAATTAATAATACCAGAATGATCAGCGTCAGTAATTGTGTTAGTTATTCCACCTATTATATTACAATTTGTTCCGGTTGTGATAGTATTTGTACTTCCTCCACTAATTATACATCGATCAGAGACATTTATATTACCAATAGCACCGCCTGTAATACTACATTGATTCGAATTACTTTGAATAATATGTGAAGAACCTCCTCCAACGAAAGAATTATCCGCATTCAATACACGATTAGTATCACCTGCTACAATACCAGACTCCTGAGAATTACTATCAATATCATTTGCATTTCCGCCACCTATAAATAAATTATCCCCATCAATTGAGTGGTTGGTGCCTCCTGCAATACAACTTTTATCAGAACTACCTTCTATAGTACAATTATCACCACCAACAATAGCTGAGTTATTACTATTACCCTGTATTAAATTATTCTGTCCACCTCCAATAAAATCTCTATCAGAATTATCTATAAAATTGGTATCTCCTCCACTTATAGCGGAATCGAAGGCATTTACTCTAATTTCATGATCTTTACCTCCTCCAATAAATGACTGTTTAGCGTTATCAAATTCACTTCTCGCTCCACCAGCAATAACACTTGCACGATTACCATTATCTGTAAAACGTGCACCTGTTGCTCCAATCATAGCACAATTTTGACCCCATCCAGCACCCGAACTATCCATACAACTGTACACACCACAATAACTACCACCTGGACTACCACCCTGTCTACCTACATCAGATTCAAAAGAACCAATAACAACACAACCTTTTCCACTACCTGCTCCCTGAGTTGTAGAAATTGAACTATCAATTGAGGCTACAATTGCTGAATGGTCTGTCCTACTACCTAATATTTGCGATGTACCGCTGGAGTAAATTCCACTATATTCACTATTACCGGTCATAGTAGAGTCAGAACTACCAATAGTTGTACAATAGGATCCTTGAATAGTTCCACAGCCACTAGAAGAATAAATACCTATTCCTTTACCAGCGTTATTACTCGCCCCACCAATAAATGACCCACTACTTCCAGCAATAAAACAATTTTTACCAGACCCTGCACTACCAGATGTATTGACACTACTATCTCTAGACGCAATAATTCCTGCATCGTCTGTTCTAGATCCATCAATTACACAATTTGTAGACCCTCCGATTAAACTTGTATTAGAATCCTCTATTGTATTATCACCGCCTCCAAGTATAACACAAATCCCACCATTATCTATAGTATTAGCATCACCTCCAACAATAGCACTCTCATTAGAATTATTTGTAACAATCTGTTCATTTCCACAGAAAATTCCTGATTGAAATGAATTAGCACTTACCTGAAGAGAATTACCTCCAACAATACCGCAATTGGTAGAGTTATTTATTTCATTAATTCGTCCACCTCCAATTAAACTATGAGTAGCAGAAGTAAATGAATTACTATCTCCTGCTACATAAGCATTAACTGGTGGATTTATAGGTGTAATATCAACACCAATCTGTTCATATGGTGAGTCAGTAGCTGTTAGATCTATTGTTATCCCATCACCATTTTCAATAATTCCTATTCCAGTTGATCCAGTTAAACCCTTAATGACTAGATCCGGACCAACTCCATTTGAAACTAATGATACACCACCAGTACTACCGAGAGTAATAAATGCCCCAGAGACGCCTAAATTTACCTCGTCACCATTATCAGTGATTAATATACTCCCATCGTTTGATGTTAATGATTTAATATTACCATCGTCATCAACCAATGAAACACCATCCCCTACTGATTCTATTGGACCTTCAATACCTGAAAAATTATTCAAAAAAAAAATTTGGACCTTTAAATCACAGGGATTTGATGCAATGTTATTAACAAAGATTTGCACATATCGAGCCGTTATTGGTACTAAAATAGATTCTTCATTTCCACCAGTTAATTGATATGTATCAGTTGAAATAACTTGATATTGGTTGTCTACACTCCACCGGAACCCAAATTCACAGTCAACACTACAAAAGATTGTGTATTTTAATGCATTTACATCTCCAACAAATGTAAAAGGCGGTTCATATGTTGGATCTGGATAAGCTGTATCATTTAAAAAATATAAATTCAATTCTGGCATTTAGTTAGTTATATAATTAAATGTAAGAAAATTATTTTACAAATATTTGGATGGAATGATGTACTCAGTCGTGTCAATGTTGTATTTTTTTCGTCCTTGTCCGGATCTTGGTGTTGATTCCAAATATAGAATTGTGTCATTATTGTCATTAATTAATTTATTCAGTTCTGTGATAATTAAATTTAATCTTTCATCTATTTCTTCTTTATTAACTAACATACCTGCTTTATTAAAGTTTGTCACAGAAATATTAGCCTGAATTTGTGGTTGAAAAAAATTATTATAATTATGATATTGTTCAATTAATTGGTCATTTTTCTTTTTTAACTTTTTTAATAATGGATCATCAACTGGAATGTCTTTTAAAATACTCTGAATAAGATCTCTCAGTTGTTGATTATAATATTCAAGTTTGGCATAGTTGTCATAAAATTTTGCCACTCTGTCAGAATTAACAAATCTTGCAACATCCCCACCTCCAGCTCCAAGTCCAGGTAAAAATCCAAAATAATCGAGTGTTTGTTGAAGTGTGATTACGTATTGGTTCACCATATCAATGTACCTGCTTTTTTTGGTCTCTAAATCTGCATTTTCTACAAATTCTTCATCCTCTTGTTTGGCTTTTTGTTGGAATCGTTTTTTTTTTTCATAATCAATAATTTTCTTTTTTGCTCTATTATCTCTTTCAATTCCAGTTAAATCTTCATATGGTCTCGCCAACATTGTTACTATATTATTTAAACAGAAAATTTTAATACAAATTGTTTTGTTTAACATAGGAACTGGCTTGAGGAAGTGACATGCCCTTTTCTCTCATTACTCTTTTCACAATTTCATTTCTTTTATTTCTTCCTCCAGAATTTGGTTTTGCTCTTGGTTTTGCTCTTGGTTTTGCTTTTGCTCCACCTTTGTACACACCAATGTCTTTTGATTTGCGACCATATCCAGTGGTGGATCTAATCCCTTCACGTGCCAATTGACCAGCTAAGGTACCTACCACTGTTCCTGCTCCTGGTTCCACAACTGTACCAACTAATCCACCGACACCT
>MUHK01002290.1:2022-22776 GCA_002151225.1 Paramoeba pemaquidensis
TCTCTCTCTCTCTCTCTCTCTCTCTCTCTCTCTCTCTCTCTGGAACGGAACGGCCCTCTCTCTCTCTGGAACGGAACGGCCCTCTCTCTCTGGAACGGAACGGCCCTCTCTCTCTCTCAAACGGAACAGCCCTCTCCAGTTGAATTTTCACTGCTCTTTCTTTCTTTGTTTCTTTGCTGGACCAATTTTGGTCTGGAAAAATGAGAACTAATGAAGGGTGAAGAGGAGAGAACTGAGTCTTCTTGGAAAGCAAGGAGGGAACTGGAAAGCTTTTGTTTCTCTGAGATTGTAGTTTCAAGAAAAAGTTGGAGGGAGGGAAAGAAAGAACTTTTTTGGAGAACAGACAGAATGGAGTTCAGTTCAGAAAGAAAGACTCAGCTTCAAAAAAAAAAATGAGAACACATTTTCCATTGAGTCTCGCCAACTCCTTCTTTTCCATCCTCCGTGAGTCCATGTTTCAGTTTCGGGAAACATTTTATTTCTTCCCGCCACCGTTTTCGTGTGGCAAAGCAACCCACTCGCCCAAAAAAAAAACAAAAAACAAAGGATTCGCCCCGTCGGTTGTCACCCACTTTTATTGAAGTTTGTTGAACAAAAAATTAGAATTTGAAGAGGTCATCATCCAGATCATCTTTTTCACCAAAAAGTGAAACCCCTCCGGCTCTGCAAACAGATGTCAGCAATCAAGGAATTTAACAAAAATAGAAAAGAAAAGAAAAGAAAAGAAAAGAAAAAAGAAAAAAAAAGAATCCAATACCCAGAACTCTTTGTGGTTGAGGGCTTCGCAGAGAAGAAGTCATCATCATCTTCTTCGAGGAATGATGATGTTTTCGTGGGTGTCTTCGTGGATGAAGGCTGGAAAAGAACAGGATTGAGAAAGAGAAAAGGAGGGGGAAAGAGGGAAAAGTACCTTGGAAAAGAAATCATCCTCATCATCTCCAAACAAAGAAGTATTTGCTGTGCTTTTTACAGGAGTTGAAGAAGCTTCTTTGTCTGGTTGAAGAAATCAAAAGAAAAGAAAAAAGAAAATAAAGAATGAAAAAAGAAACATAAAAAATGAAAAATGAAAAACATACCTCCTGACTTTGCCGGACTGAGCATCGAAAACAATTCATCACTTGCTTGAGAAGAACTTCCAAGGGGGTCATCAGAGCCCCCAAGAGGATCATCAGAGCCTCCAAGAGGATCATCAGAGCCTCCAAGAGGATCATCAGAGCCTCCAAGAGGATCGACAGAGCCCCCAAGAGGATCATCAGACCCCCCAACAGGATCATCAATATCGGGAAGGTCCATCCCCTCTTCCTCCTCCTCTTCGTCTTCCTCGACTTCTACGGGTTTGGCATCCACTTTTTCTTCGGTGTCTTTAACTTCATCTTTGGATTCTTCTTTGGGTTCTTCTTCAGGTTCTTCTTTGAGTTCTTCTTTGGGTTCTTCTTGAACTTCTTCTTGGACTTCTTCTTTGGATTCTTCTTGGGCTTCTTCTTGGGCTTTTTCTTGGGCTTCTTGGGCTTCTTCTTGGGCTTCTTCGTGGACTTCTTCCTTGACTTCGTCTACCTTGACTTCTTCCTTGGCTTCTTCCTCTTCCTCTTCCTCTTTCTCTTCCTCTTCCTCTTTCTCTTCCTCTTCCTCTTTCTCTTCCTCTTCCTCTTCCTCTTCCTCTTCCTCTTCCTCTTCCTCTTCCTCTTCCTCTTCCTCTTCCTCTTCCTCTTCCTCTTCCTCTTCCTCTTCCTCTTCCTCTTCTTCCTCTTCCTCTTCATCATCTTGATTGAGAGATTGAATTGCTGTTACAGTTCTGGACTTGATGGCCTTCATAACAATTGGTGGGATCTGAGCGAAAAATAATGAGAGGGACAAAAGGAAAGAAGGCAGGAAAGGGGGCCAAAAAACCTCGTCAGCTTCGTAAGATTCATCAGTCAAGCTTGTCTTGACATCATAATACAACCCACTCATGATCTGTATCAAGAAATAAATATTAATAAATCAGACAAACAACACTACCCAAATCAAATTTGTGTACCTCTTTAATGGTTTTGACTGCCTTTTCAACCTGCTCAGCTTTGACCTCTTTTCTAACATCATCCATGTTATTCTCATCTCCCCCGCCAGCTACGAAATAATCGGTAAATGTAACAAAATCACACACCCATCATACACAATCATACACAATCATACACACAATCACACACAATCACCCAAACACAACAAAAAAAAAACCTTCCAATCGAGCAACAACACCATTGTACTTCTTGCTCCATTCCTCTTCGGCCTCTGCCTTCCCCTGTGCCCTCCCCTCCCTCAAACCTTCCCTCCTCCCCTCCTCCCTCCCCTCTCCAGCATCCCCCCCTCCTGTCCTCCCATCTTCCAACGCCTCCAACTTCCCCTCCTTCCTTCCCTCCACCAACCCTTCTCGCTTCCCCTCTCTCTTCCCCTCTTCCAACCCTTCTCGATATCTCCCCTCGGCGTCCCCACTTGCCTTTTTCGCCCTATCCACCCTGTCTTTCCACTCTTGGATCTCTCCTTCCGCCTCTTCTTTTGCTTCTTCCTGTCCACGAGCAAATCCTTCCCTGTAGGATTTTTGCTTAATGGATGACAGAGTAGTAGCAAATTCAGCGTCTTTTTCGGCAGTAACTTGCTCACGCACTTCTTCAGTGTTGCTTTCAATGCTATTGGTATGTGAGAAAATGGCCGGGGAAAAAAAGGGAAGAGAGGAGGGGGAAGGGAAGGGAAACGAAAAAAAAAAAAGAAAAGAAACCGAGTGGCAAGGGAGGTTCTGAATTTCTCCTTGAATGAGACAACCTTCTCTTGGATAGCCTCTTCAACAGCTTGTGCCTACACAACCAGCGGTTAACAACAAAAACCAAACAAACCAAAACCAACCCCCACCCACCAACCTGTCTATCATCAGCCTCTTCCAACTGCCTCCTCAAACTGTCCACCTGGAATCTCAACTTATCCTCCTCCCCTCTTTCCTTTAACGCCTCCAACTCTTTCGCCACTTTCTCTTTCGCCGCCTCTAATGTCTCTTTCTCTTCTCGGAGGGAGGAAGTCTCCGAAGTAAGTGAAATTTTTTGTTCTTGGAGGGCATTTTTTTCCTTAATTGCCTCGTCTTTCTCTTTTAGAGCATCAGAAAGATCATGTTTGAGCTCTCGAACCTGGGAGGTAAAAGAAAAGGGGGGGGGGATTGGTACAAAACAAAGACATGAAGGAAAAAAAAAACCTGTTGTTGCAAGGCGGCGTCTGCTTCTGCAGAGGCTTGAGATCTTTTTTTTTCTGCTTTGAGAGCATCATATTGCTCTTCCAAACTCTAATGATGTGATGAATGAGAAAAGAACAGGAAGAGGAAGAGAAGAAAATAAGCAACCTCCATATCTTCTTTAACGGCCTCCTTCTCTCTTTTAGCTTGTTTCAATTTTCGTCGAAGAGAAGACACCTACAAAAAGAAATGAGCCCACATTCCAAAAAAAAACATGTGAATAAAGAAAATCAACAAAAGAAAATCGACCTCAGTTTGAAGTTCCTCAAGCTCTTCGTTCAACTGCAGAACAGCCTTTGAGCGACCCTTTCCATCCTAAAAACCATTGTTAAAAATAAAATAAAAATGACAGAAAAGAACAGAGAACAGAAAACAAAACAAAACAAAACAAAACAAAACAAAACAAACCCCACCACGTGACTTAAGCCTTGTTAATTCCTCCCCTTGAGTTGCCACCAACTCTTCCTTTAACCCTAAATCTTCCTTCACACTTTCAAACTCCTCAAAAAACCTCAAGAAAGAAGCCTTCATTTGCTGGACCCCAACTTTCACCTCTCCGTCCCCTCCCTCTTCCTCTCCTCTTTTTTTTGATCGAAGAAGTTGATCGACTTTCCTATTGATGCTGTCAACTCCAGAGTTAACAGAATGAAGACCAGAGCGAACTTCTCCCTTCCATTCCTACAGAGGAAAAACAAAAGGGAGGAAAGATTAGGTTATTTAAAAAAAGAAAAGAGAAAGAGAAAAGGAGAGAATGTAAAACCTCATCCCCTTTTTGGCCCTGTTGTTGTGGAAACTGCTGTTGAGATTGTTGCGGAGGCTGTTGGGGCTGTTGAAATTGACTTTGTTGCTGTTGTTGCTGGAAGGGAAAACCCCCTTGCTGTGGCTGCTGCTGCGGTTGTTGCTGTGGAAATTGTTGTTGCTGCTGCTGCGGTTGTTGTTGGAAGGGATAACCCCCTTGCTGCGGTTGCTGCTGCGGTTGCTGCTGTGGTTGCTGCGGTTGTTGAAAGTTAAAACCTCCTTGCTGTTGAAACTGTTGTTGTTGTTGCTGGGGCTGACTGTTGGGGCTGTACAAACTCATCTCAGACCCACCCGCAGTATAAATCGTTTGAACCCCACCGTAACTTCCCTGCTGGAATTGGGACTGCTGTGGTTGTTGTAGTTGTTGTGGTTGTTGTGGTTGTTGTGGTTGTTGTGGTTGTTGTGGTTGTTGTGGTTGTTGTGGTTGTTGTGGTTGTTGTGGTTGTTGTGGTTGTTGTGGTTGTTGTGGTTGTTGTGGTTGTTGTGGTTGTTGTGGTTGTTGTGGTTGTTGTGGTTGTTGTGGTTGTTGTGGTTGTTGTGGTTGTTGTGGTTGTTGTGGTTGTTGTGGTTGTTGTGGTTGTTGTGGTTGTTGTGGTTGTTGTGGTTGTTGTGGTTGTTGTGGTTGTTGTGGTTGTTGTGGTTGTTGTGGTTGTTGTGGTTGTTGTGGTTGTTGTGGTTGTTGTGGTTGTTGTGGTTGTTGTGGTTGTTGTGGTTGTTGTGGTTGTTGTGGTTGTTGTGGTTGTTGTGGTTGTTGTGGTTGTTGTGGTTGTTGTGGTTGTTGTGGTTGTTGTGGTTGTTGTGGTTGTTGTGGTTGTTGTGGTTGTTGTGGTTGTTGTGGTTGTTGTGGTTGTTGTGGTTGTTGTGGTTGTTGTGGTTGTTGTGGTTGTTGTGGTTGTTGTGGTTGTTGTGGTTGTTGTGGTTGCTGCGGCTGTTGGATTTGTTGTGGCTGCTGTTGCTCATCACTTGGTGTCGAATTAAGAGAAGGAAGAGTACCCCCAACGGCAACGGCAAGAGTGGGCTGTCCAAGCCTCGCCATTCTAGCCTTTATCATAGCTGCGGCATCCTCAGGTCCTCCCTCCCCTCCTCCAACCTCCCCAACTGCAGGAGGGGGGGCTTCTTCTTCTTTTCCTTCATCGGATCTCTATTGGGAAGAAGATGAATGGAAGAAACATAAGGAGGAAGGAGGAATGGAGGAGAAAACCTTCACTTTCACAACCGTTACATCAAAAATTAGAGTGGCATCAGGTGGGATCCTACCTGCAGCGCCTGTAGAACCATAGCCAAGAGAAGAAGGAACAACCAACACTCTCCTTCCCCCTCTCTTCATTCCCACCATCCCTTGTTCCCATCCCTGAGAAGAGCAAAAAGAAAGAAAGAAAGAAAGAAAGAAAGTGAGAAACAAAAATAAGAATGAAGAAGAACAAGAGAAGCACCACCTTGATAACAGATCCATCGCCAATAACCATCCGAAAGATTTTTTTGTCAACATTCGAATCAAATTTTTTCCCTATCTTTGCCCCTTCCTCTAACCACCCAGTGTAAGTGACCCCAAGTGTATCTCCATTTCCAACTTGAAAGAGATTGAGAGGGGGAAAGAGGGCCATTAAAAGAAAAAGGAAAAGGAAAAAAAGGAAAAGGTAAAGGTAAACGAAAACGAAAACGAAAAAAGAAAAAGAAAAAAACCAGCTTTTCCTTTTGCAGGAACGAGATGGTCAAACGAATGAAGGTCCTTCCCTCCTTTGCTCAAAAAAACCAAAAGTGCGATTTGTCTGCTGAAAGACAAAGCATCCTAAAAAATAAATAAGTGGTTTTTCTCCTTTGATATTTACTCTTTTCAACGCACCTCTTTTGATTCAAACATCGCTGAGTAGCGATTCCTATTGCTATCACTAAAACTTCCATAAAGTTCCTGTGTGTGTGTGTGAGAGGAGGGAAGGGGAGGGGGGAGAGGGAGAGAGGGGGGGTTCCTCCATTGGGGGTTTATCAGGTGTGAAAAACCCCCGAGAGAGGGGAGGAGGGGAGAGAACTCACTTGCTGAATTGCGAAATCGAAAGCGGGGTGGATCGAGGCAACAACCACTAAAACCAAAATTTTAGGCCAAGGAAAAGAAAGAAAAAATGTAAGGAAATAAAAGAAACCGTGCTTTTGGTTACTGGGTTGGTAGATGACTAACTGCGAGGCAGCCGGGACAGCAGCATTTCCTGGGGGGTCGTCAGAAAAGAGAAAAGTGAAAAGAGAAAAGAGAAAAGAGAAAAGAGAAAAGAGAAAAGAGAAAAGAGAAAAGAGAAAAAATAAACCTAGAACTGCAGCTCCAAACTTTCCAAGAGGCTTTGGATCATTCCCTGAGAATGCAGGTTGAGTGAAAAAGTTGAGATCCATTTCCACCCATTAACCGCCATTCAAACCTTCATATCGATAAAGAGTCACTCCGCCAGCGACCAGGACAGCGAGAGTCGCTGCTGTTTTCCCAGAAGCTGGAGCCGCCTTTTGTTGCTGCTGCTGCTGCTGCTGCTGCTGCTGCTGTGGAGGTGCTGAGCTTGGGGCAATTTTGGGACGATACTTCAGCTGGAAGAAATTTAGGAGAACAGTGAGAAAGAAGAAAACTAACAAAGAAGCAAGGTAAAACATACCGAATCGGAAGTGGCCGCGCCTCCTCCTCCAAACAGGTTCCCCAAATTTGACTTTTGTTTTTTGTTAGAGAAAAGGGGAAAGAAGAAGGAAAAAAGGAAGAGAAAGCAAACCTTTCCTCCGCCAGCTCCAGGGTCCAAAAGAAATCCCCCTCCATCATCATCATCTTGGAAAAAACTCATGTCCCCCGCAACAAAGACCAATCAAATGTCGTGAAATGCTTGTTTCTTTTTCTTTGCTGACGTCAGCCATGCTCGTAAGGGGTAGAATCGAAATATTTTTGGGGTGGGGTTTGAAAAAGTAACCACCACCGAGTCATTCGACTTTGGTTTGGTCTTGTGGGGTGAAAACGGTTGAAAACAAACAAGATGCGAATGATTCTCCCCATCGAAGGGGGGAAAGAGGTTGAAGAGTGGGTGATGGTGGAACTTCAAGGGCATATTGAATTTAGTGGTGAGCATTTGGCAAATGAATCTGTTGGGCCCCTCTTCTTTGATGCGCAGGTACATGTCCCTTTTTTATTTCTTTGATTTTTTTTTGATTAACACCTCCCTCAGAGCAACCCAACGCTCCAAATTGGAAATCATCACTTGCAAGGGAAAAAAGTTCCCCTGAAAAACCCCTTCCTCGTCTTAGAGTCCTCTCCCTCTTCTTCCTCCAGAAAACGCAAAGAAAACCCTGTTAAATCCCCAGCAACTGCAAAAAAAAGAAAAGAAGAGAAAGAAAGCCCAGCGGAGACCAACAAAGAACACCCAGGCGACACTGAGTCAAAATGGATGGGTGTGGCTCTCATTCGCTCAAAGTATTTGTTCAAAAACCGCCCCAAACCCATCCCTCGAACCGCAATCGTCATCGATTGATGATCTCTTCCCTTCCCTCCCTCTTGTAATATTTATTTTTGACTGTTTTGTGACAACATAACATCAACATTTGTAATCAAATGAAAAATAGCGCTTTATAAAACATAATCAACTCACCATCTTCTTCAACTCAACACAATGCCATCCCTAGCTCCAAACACACTTTCTGCACCTTCCCAACTCCTTCAATTTTTTTTGCCAACCCCCTGCTGGAGGTTCTAGTGCAGTTGACACCTTCTTTCTGATTTTGTGACGAGAGTGGTCGATTTTGGCCGAACACTCCTTCCAACGAAATGCCCAATTTGGACCTGGGTAAGGCCGGAGAGAGAAAGAGAGAGGGCCGTTCCAGAGAGAGAGAGAGAGAGAGAGAGAGAGAGAGAGAGAGAGAGAGAGAGAGAGAGGNAGAAAGAAAGAAAGAAAGAAAGAAAGAAAGAAAGAAAGAAAGAAAGAAAGAAAGAAAGAAAGAAAGAAAGAAAGAAAGAAAGAAAGAAAGAAAGAAAGCAAGAAAGAAAGAAAGGAGAGACACTCCCGCTTCTCCCTCCAAAACAAGGATCTTTTTGGGGTGAACCTCTCAGCTGCAGATTTGAGTTCAAAGAACAAACTTTCCTTCCATTTCTTCTTTTCTCTTTTGTTCTGGGCCCTGGCAACAAGTAGGAGATTCGGAGATGGTGTAATTTCGGAGGTTCAAAAAAAGCCATTTTGAATTCGAAAAGTTCCTTGAGTTCCCACAGCCTGGCCCAAATTGGTTCCCAAGTCAGATACCGAACTGGCCCATTTGGTCCAATCCTCACAAAGCACTTAAGTGCTTAATCGGGTCCCAGACCAGAGTCTACCACCAGAATAGCCTTGTTTCCTTCGTCCTCTTCCTTTTCCTCTTCCTCTTCCTCTTCCTCGTCCTCCACACAGACACGTTGAAATCATACTGATGTTCACAACCGCAATAGTTTACACATACAATAAATTTAATATTTCTTTATTTAGATCCCTTGAACACTGTGTGGTTTTCTTATGCTGGTTAACTAACGGCTGACTGGCTATTCAGTCGACGAGCAATCGTCTCTCTTCTGTCTTGTGCACTTTTGTTTTATTTTTTCCTTGTTTTGTTCTCGTTTTTGGCACCTTTTGTTTTCCTTCTCTTTGTTTCTGTCGTCATAATCTCTTTTTTGTTTGTCATGTTTATATTGTGTACACCTCCACACAGAACAAAAAAACTTTTATTTGCCCCAACATCGGCAAGCGGACATCCAACAAAACAAAAAACAAAACAAAAAACCCAACAAGAAAGGAAAATCCAGCCACAAATTTAGCGATCTAAATTGAAAGCGGCCTAAAATCTTTGTTGTTTCCTTCACGGTTGTCCTCGAAATAAGGCGAAAGTATGGCACAAGTTTCTGCGATCACAATTCAAATCCACTATCATTCCTCCTGAGGAGGGATCCAAGAATTTTGTCGCGCAGAAGAGGCTGTTCAGAAAACATACCCCTTTGCTGATTGTGTTGAGAAGGTGGTCTACAGTGGGGCGAAGGTGGAGATTATGGCAATCAACGGAAAAGAACTCTCTTCCCCTGCCTTGGTTTGGGAAGGAGCACAGAGGAATCTGTTTCAGAAGTATCCTAAATTGAGGAAGCCAACCATGCAAGCTATTGCGAGAGATGTGAAGTCTGTTGCTGAATCTCAACTTGCAAAGATGTAGGGTGCATTTTTGGGCGTTTTTTTTTTCTTTTTTCTTTTTTTTTGGTTTTTGTTTTGGACGACCACGCCGATGAAGAACTCTTTCGAAAGGGCAATCCCAGAATGAGTGTCTGATGATGGTTGAAGTTCGACTACCTCGGTGGTTGGGATGGTTCGCGACACCTCCTTCCCCTTTGGATTGGTTCTGAGCTTCAAAAAGTGATAAACTCAAAGTTAAACTCTTAAAAACCCTCCCTTTTAGATATCACCCATGATGGAATTGATTTCAATTCTTGTATCAGATAATAAACACCTGGCCGAAGGTGGAAGATTGTTGTAACAAGCAGTTTTATTCTGGAAGTTTTGTCTCCATTCTATCAAGGAAACCATCCACCGAAACTTTGACCGAAAAACCAACACCCTTGGGATTCAAGAATTTAGGAGAACAATCTCCTTTTAATCGGCAGGGAATTTACAAAGAAGAGTTGTTGGGGTTTCCTTTTCCGATGGATTGGACAGTGAAACCAATAGATTTGAGGAAGGAGTGGTTCAAATATGCTCTGTGGGAAAGTGAGCAAAAGAGAAAAGGAAGAAAAGGAAGAGAAGGAAAGAAAAGGGGAACCTTCCATCAAAAATGAAAGCGGGGCGCTTCATGCCAGCGTAAATCTTCTTGTAATCAAGAAGGGTGAACTAAAAGAGAGCATGAGTAAAAAACACAAATAAAAAACAAAATAACAGCAACAACATCGATTGAGAGAAATAAAAAAAAAAAAAAACACAAACCTCCTCCCAATCGGTCAAAATAAGAATGGCATGAGCATCGACAGCAGCGGCATAGGGATCATCGTGGCAAGTAACCTTGGGGTAGAGATCCAAGATATCACTGTGTCTCACTTTAGGGTCATACACATGAACATCGGCTCTCTCTCCCACCATTCTCTCGACAATGTCAATGGCTAAAAGGAGGGGTGAGAAAGGAGAAGGTTGGAGAAGAGGAGAAGGGAAACAAACCAGGGGAGTCACGAATGTCACCAGTGTTGGCCTTGAAAGCAAACCCATAACAAACAATCTTCTTTCTGTTCAAGCGAACAAGTTAAAGAAAGAAAAGAAAGAAAGAAAAAAAAGAAAAAAAACAAACCTGCAGATAGTTCCGAACATAGAATCAAGGACGGTGCGAACAAAACGATCTTTTTGGAAGTTGTTCATGGCCAACACTTGGGCCCAGTACTCCGCGACCTAGAAAAGAAAAAATTAGCAACGAAGGAGGAAGGAAGAAAGAAAAAGAGAAAGAAAATACCTCCTCGAGTTGGAAAGTCTTGCAGAGGTAAATCAAACCAAGGAGATCCTTCCTGAAACAAGAACCACCAAATCCAACACCAGCCTTCAAAAACTTGGGTCCCAAACGGCTGAAAAATAGATTGTTAACTTCAGAGGAAGGAGGGAGGGGGAAGGGAAAAAAATGGATACGTATCAGATCCAACAACATGGGCGACCTCGTTCACATCAGCACCAGTTTTCTCACAGAGGGCTATGAAAAGAAAAAGAAAGAAAAGGAAAGGAAATTTAAAAAAAGGAGCAGAAGAAAACAGAAAGCAAAGAAAAGAAAAGAAAAGAAAAGAAAAGAAAAGAAAAGAAAAGAAAACCAGAAATAGCGTTGATGGAACTGATTCTTTGGGCCAAAAAGGCATTGGCTGCCAACTTAGCAAGTTCAGAGGACCAAATATTTGTGGTAATGATTTTGTCATCAGAGATGAAGTGTTGGTACAACCAGGCCAACTTCCTCTCGGCATTATGACCTCTCTCAGTGTCACGGCAACCGATGAGAACACGATCGGGGTGCTGGAGGTTATCGATGGCTTGACCCTCGGCCAAAAACTCAGGGTTGGAAAGAACCTTCAAAAAAAAAAAAAAAAAAAAAAAAAGCGGTCAAAAAGAAATAAAAGAGAGCCAAGGTGAAAAAAAAAAAAAGACACACATCCAAACGACCATCAGCGCCAGCAGCTTTGAAGACTTTCTGGATTCGATCAGCAGTGGTCACAGGGACGGTACTCTTCTCCACCACAATCTTATTACCCCCTTCGACAGCAGCGATCTCTCTCGCAACAATCTCAACAGCGGTCAAATCATAGGCTGTTCCAGCGTCGATCCCGTACTCCTTGGTAGATGTGTTGACGGAAACAAAAATGATATCTCCCTTGGCGATGCATCCTTTGACGTCGGTGCTGAAGAACAAGTTGCGTCCTCTCACCTATTCATAGTGGGGGGTGAGGGTTTTAGTGGCAAACTAAAGGAGAGAAAAAAAGGGAAGAAGGGGAGAGAGAGAAAGGGGAGGGAAACCTGTTGGATCAAGGTATCGAGTCCGGGCTCGTAGATAGGGAGGGTCTCAGAGTTCCACTCTTTGATCCTTTGTTCGTTGATGTCCACCACATGGAAATCAACCTCAGCACAGTGCTTCGCCATCACGGCCATAGTGGGTCCTCCAACATACCCAGCCCCAATACACACCACTGTCTTGCTGGAATAGTCAGCCATTGTCGAGCTCTGTGATCTGTGGTGGGGGTGCCTGTGGCGAGAGTCGGCGGAAAAAAACTGAGACCTCGCCTTCCGCCAAAAAAAAAAAGGCTTGGCCTTTTTGCAATCCGCGACAATGACGAACGCGATGAAAAAAAAAATTAAAAACGGCCAGAGTTGACGCGCAAAGGAGCAGGGAAACAGCGAAAAAAGTGGTTCGACGAAAAGCCAATTCGGCAAATCGGCAAACTGCGACAGTTTGCCGGACTAGATTTCCCGCGCTCTTTGGCCTCATTTTTTCGCATAAACGATTTGCAGCGAAATGGGTGGACGAAAAGAGGCAGAACAAATTGCACAACACAAATTCTCAACTTTTCGAAGCGAACAGCAGAAGTTTTTCTCTTTTTCAAGTCGATCCACAACGCAAAAACATGACTCAGGTCCCTCCAGCTGTCTTGGACGTTCTTTCTTCTGCCGAGTTGGACGAGGCTTTTGATTTGGAACAAAGGTTTCATCGTGCCTTCTTTTTTCTTCATAATGGAAAAGATGAAGTGTTGTTTGGGTGTCCCACCATGAAGGAGGTGAAGAAGAGGGTGGGGGAGGAGGGGAAGATGAAGGTGTTTTATTTCGATCAAGAGGGAGATGTGATTGAGGTGGAGAGCGATGGGGAATTTGAGGAGATGAGTGGAGTTGCTGAGGAGATGGAACCCCATGGAGTTGCTTTTCAATTTTATGTGAAGGTCCAGCTTCCTGAGAAAGTGGAAAAAGCGGAAGAAGTGGAGTCATACAATGCAGTAGCATACCAGGAAGAGGAGGATTTTGAGGAAGAGGAAGTCGAGGAATATGATGAAGAAGAAGATGAGGAAGAGGAGGATTTCGAAGAAGAGGAAGAAGAGGAAGAGGAAGTCGAAGAAGAATATGAGGAAGAGAAAGAGCAAGAAAAGAAGGAAGAGTTCCCTCTCCCCGAATTCTACAAGGCCAAAGTCTTAGAACTGGAGGGGTTGTTGACCGACCTGGGTTGCCTTGGTTTGTCTCGCAAGAAAATGATTGAAGTTTTGTTTCGACACAACTGGGAGATCGAAGAACCAGCGTTGATGGAGTTGTTGGAAGAGAGAAAGAGGGTGGTGGAGGAGAGGAAAGAGAAGGTGAGGGAGATGATGATGGAATTTTTGAGGTCGGAGGAGGGGGGGGAGGTTTGCGAGAGAGTGGCGGAGGGGGGGGAGAGCGATGTTCTTGTTCGATTTGGGGAGATGGTGGGGATGGGGAAAAAGTCTGAGTAAAGATTTTGTATTTATTGTCATGAATACTTTCATTTTATTTTATTGTTTATTTATTTTGCTTAAAAAAGATTTTCTTGATTTGAAAAAAATTAAATGCAAGAAACTTGAATTTCACTCAAGCTTTTCTTCACCAGGCCTTGGAGATTCGCCACACAATGTTTCACTGGGTCATTGCCATCCTCCCTAAAGAAAAAGACATGTGAATTGAAGCCTCCAAAAGATCGCCCCCCAAAATCCCAAGAACACAGCCCAAGGAACAAACCCACCGGAAGCACAAATACAAGACAAAATTTTGAGTTGAGTCGCAACGTTTCTTAAATTGTCTGCCACCGCTTGAAGTTCTTTGTCATTGTTTCTACAGAACATTAATCAGTTGGATAAACCAGTAGGAGTGGTGTATTTGTGAAGGATTTCATTCTTTGTCTTATTAAATTGCAAACCTGTTTGTTTTTTGCGCATAAGATTTTGCCAATTTTGACATATTTGTTGCCAAAGCAGCAACTTTTTTCCCATTTTGGATCATTTGTTCAGGATCTCTTGTGTCCAACAAAATATCAAAACAATCAGAGAGTTGAGTGGCAGCCTCGACAGTCTGTGGAGAGAAAGGAAGGAAAGATGAGATTAGGAAGGGCAAGAAAGGGGAACAAAAACAAAGGGAAATCGCCCGATAATACCCCCTCTTTCTCTCCTTCCTCCCTTTCCTTTTCCAAACCTGGCGAGCTTGGTCATCCATTTTGCCTTCTCCCTCCATCATGATTCGAAACCACTCTGCTTCTTTTGCAACAGGCGAGAGTTTGGAATTCTTTGTCAAATCGTCAAGCAATCCTTTCATATCTGTTTTCTTGTATTGGTCGAGTGGGGTGTAGAGACCTTGCCTGTTTTTTTTTTTTTTTTTTTTTTTTTTTTTTTTTTTTTANGTGGGCTAGAGAGAGAGAGAGAGAGAGAGAGAGAGAGAGAGAGAGAGAGAGAAGGGGGGAAAAGAGAAAAGAAAAAAACACAAACTTCAAATCACACAAAGTATTTTGCAACTTATTCGCCATTTCCAACAAAGATTCTGTGTGTGAACCGCATTTGGCAGAAAGGGATTTGCATGCCAACAACTGTTGTTCCATCAAGGGGGCAACTTCGTTAACTTTTCCCTGGTATCCAAGAAGAAGAAAAAAGAAAAAAAAAGAAAAAAAAAAAGAAAAGGAAAATAAGAATGATTTTCAATGAAATAACTCTCTTTTGCCTCATCCCTCAACCCCAATCTCCTTGTCAAGGTGTCATTTTTTTGTTGTATTCTTATATGACGAGTACAGACAAGACCAAACCTCTCTAATCTTATTCTTGATTCTCATATCTCCCAAAGCAAGATCCCTGCAATCTTTGGGCTCCAAACTTGCTGCTGCATTCAACAAGTCCTTGGTTGCACCATCCAGCCGGTTTCCATCTGGTGACATACCCTGGAGAATAAGAGGAAAGAAAAGGAGGGATAAAGAACCAAAAGGGAAAAAATCAGTTACACACCCAGCAAGCACACATTCAACCAACAGCACAGCCACAACCAAAAAAACCTCGTTAGCGTAAACTTGAGCATCTCTGACACCAGGGCCCATATTCATTGAAACCGCTCTCCCAGATTCAAGAGGGTCATTCAAACCATCAGCAGCTCTGTTGTTCATTTTATTTTATTTGGTTATTTGTTGGGTGATTAGTTTTGGTTAAAAATAAAAAGAAAAATAAAACAAAACAAAACAAAAAACAAACTCCATCAGAGCATTCCCGGATAGTCCCATCCCCTTAAGCATATCAGGTCGAAACTGTTCATTTGAGTACAATTTCGCATCTTGTGTTTTATCCCCCAGTACTGCTGCTTCTTTTTTGAGCTCCTGGAGGGGATCTAAGATTTGTTTTTCAGGGTCCACATGCCTACGAGAAAAAATAAGCAAATCGAACAAGCAAATGAAAAAAAGAAAAAAGGACGAACATGTACTTATTCGAATAAATTGATGGTTTCACCACCCTATCCATCTCTTCGACCTTTGCTTTGCTCAATTTTGGCCTCAAATTTTCGTACAATTCATCATTTGCTTTTGCAACTTCCTCCAATCTGTCTTCGACTTTTTTTTTTTGCTCGGGGGAGGGGTCTGCCAACACAGCTTTCACCTCGTGAACAAGGGGGGTGAGGGTGGCAAAGAGCTTCTTGTGCTTAGGTTTTGCTCCTGGATAAAAAAAAAAAAAGAAAAGAAAAGATAAACGATAAACCAAACCAAACCAAATCAAACCAAACCAAACAAAATATAAACAACTTACCAATAGTCTCAACATCCAGCTCCATCGCCTTAATGGCCCCAGCCACCTTCTTCACCTCCGCAATCAGAGGCTTCAGATCGTCTGCTCTTGCCAAGGAAGCCATTCGTTTCAGCCCACCAGAAACCTCGATAATTTTTTGGGCCACATCCTCCGCAGCTGGGCTCGTTTCATGGTCGTATGACCCTGATAAAGGTTGCGTGGTGGAGGTCATCTTGGAAGAAGGAGGAAGAGAAGAAGGGCTAATATTGGCCAATAATAAAGACAAAAACCTGATCCCATCAATTGAAAACTTGTTTCAATATCAGCAAACAAATCAACGCTCGAAAGTTCAATAATTTCGATTCCTTTGTTAAGACAATCCAAGAGCTGATTTGCGGTTCTTTGTCTTAAAGATTGAGTCTCCGGGATTCCTGGGCTTTGTAGTTGATAGGAGAAGAGAAATCAGAACAAGGATAAGATCTCAACAAAGAAGGAAGAAAGGATAAAGAATAAAAGCACAAAAAGCAAGATAAATGTATCAAAAACAAGAAGAAATGAAAACTTTTTAATATCTTTGTCAACAACTCTCACCAAAGGTTCGCTCAATTTTTGAATAGCTCCGATTTGGGTGGCGAGACCTTCTCTGTACTCAAAATCTTGCACAACCTTCTCTCTTTTCCTCATTCCTGACGATGAAAGAAAGAAAGAAAGAAAGAAAGGGGTTTTTCAGGGAAGGAAAAACAGAAGACACACAACAATCAAACAAAACCTTTACAACCATTCACACAATCAGCTATGGCATAATTAGCCAGTTCGTTGAATTCAGAAGGCGTGGAAGCTTGGTTTCCAAACACATTCACGGTCTGGGCAGCGAGTTTCAACTTCTTAATCACTGTTAAACATTCAAAAACATCTGCTACTTTTAACACTCGGACTGCACCTAAGAGCATTTCTTTTCCAATAAATAACATTCTCTCTCTTTTGGAGGGAAAAGGGGAAGAGGAAGGAAAGGAAAGGAAAGGAAAGGAAAGGAAAGGAAAGGAAAGGAAAGGAAAGGAAAGGAAAGGAAAGGAAAGGAAANACACATTCACGGTCTGGGCAGCGAGTTTCAACTTCTTAATCACTGTTAAACATTCAAAAACATCTGCTACTTTTAACACTCGGACTGCACCTAAGAGCATTTCTTTTCCAATAAATAACATTCTCTCTCTTTTGGAGGGAAAAGGGGAAGAGGAAGGAAAGGAAAGGAAAGGAAAGGAAAGGAAAGGAAAGGAAAGGAAAGGAAAGGAAAGGAAAGGAAAGGAAAAGAAAGGAAAAGAAAGGAAAAGAAAGGAAAAGAAAGGAAAAGAAATGAAAGGAAAAGAAAAGAAAGGGAAATCAATCAATTGATCAAAAAAAAACAAAAGGAAGAAGGAATGAGAACCTCATTTTGTTGTCAAAAACACCAGAGCCCCGAACCTCCAAACACGCACGGTTCAACTCCGCTAAAGTTCTTTTGCTGTCTTCCACACCCTTACTTGCCACTCCTCTTAATTCTTCTTTTTCAATCTTGTCTCTTACTTCTTCCCCCACAGCAATCAAAGATTGCATGGCAATATCGATTTGGTTGTAAGAGAGAATCACCGCCTCACCTGCAGAAGAGGGTTGAGAAAGAAGAAGAAAAAAAACAAAAAAACAAAGGAAAAAAGAAATAAATAAACCAAGCGATTGTGTAGCAAAGAGGAGAACATCTGAAATCACATCAGAGACAGATTCCAAAAACTCAAAATAATCAGGTTCGTCAGCCATGATCTTACAAGATCAAAAACAAACAACAACAAAAGGAAACAACAAACCCAGAACAAGATCTGTCAAATCAAAAACAATTATTTCAACACAAATTATATATTTAAATGACCCATTTTAATTATTTATAAAACAAAAACGCCCCTTTTCTCCCAAGTGTAGCAGGAAAAAAAAAAAAAAAGGTGGAAAAGACTTCGACAGAAAAAAGAAAACAAAAACAAACAAAAGCAAAAAAGAATGGCGGCTCGATTCGCAGGGATGCTGTGTCGCCGAGAGGTGCTCAACAGCACCTTTGGAGTGAAGGCGCTCCGAACTTCTTCTTCTTTTTCCACTTCTTCTTTCTCCTCTTCTTCTCTTTTGTTGAACTCTTCTTCTTCTTCATTGGCTGGAGTTTCGAGAGAGAGTGGGCTCCGCTCTTGTGGGTTGTCTCCCCATATCCTTTCTTCTTCTTTTGTTCAATATCGGATAGTTTCAGAGAAAAAGGGAACCACAGATTATGTTCATGGGAGTTTGACTGAGGCCGCTGCGGAGGTTACTTCCAGAACTCCCCGGGTGGTTGCATTTAAGAGCGTTTTGGAGGAGGTTTTCTTTTTTCTTTTTTCTTTTTTCTTTTTCTTTTTTTTCTTTTTCTTTTTTTTTCTTTTTTCTTTTTTCTTTTTTCTTTTTTCCTTTTCCTTTCCTTTTCTTTTCTTCTTTCCTTTCTTTTCTTTTAAGTAACCATCATTTAGCTCCTTGAAGATGATGACGATGACGAAGCAACGCCAGCGGAAGGAGGAGCGAAGCCGAAAAAGAAAGAACCTCCTCCTCCTCCTGGGCCAGACTGGAGAGATCATGTAAGAAGAATTTAAGAAAGAAACCTGGCAAGAGTGAAGGAAACGAAGGAGAAACTCACCTCCCTCCCCCCCCCCACCTTTTTTTTTCTTTTTTTTCTCTGTGTTATTTCTACAGTACACTGGTGGATTTACGAGCGTGGAAGAGCTCGAAGAAGATTTGAAAAGGTCTCCCTCCCCTCCCTCCTTCCTTTTCTTCCCTCCCCCTCTTATCTCTCTCTCACCCCTTTCTCTTCAGATACCCACATCAGCTCGACAGAGAAACTTATGTGCCTCCTTCTGAAGATAAATCCAAAAATTGGGAGCCGGTCTACAAGGAGCGTGGACTTTGGACTCGTTTGTTTTTTAGTTTTTGTTTTTTAGTTTTTGTTTTTTAGTTTTTGTTGTTGTTTGTTGTTGTTTGTTGTTGTTTGTTGTTGTTTGTTGTTGTTTGTTGTTGTTTGTTGTTGTTTGTTGTTGTTTGTTGTTGTTTGTTGTTGTTTGTTGTTGTTTGTTGTTGTTTGTTGTTGTACTCTTCATTTTTGAGTTTTTTTTTTTGGTTGGTTGGCTGATTGTTTCTTTTTCCCTTTCTCTCCTTTTCTATTCCTTTTCCTCTTCTCACCTCCAAAACAGAGGAGGTCGCTGAATCCCACGCCGTTAGAAATCCTCTTCTTCATTGCGGCGAAGATGGTTTTTCTCTTTTTCTTTCCTTCCTTCCTTCCTTCCTTCTTGTTCTTTGTTTTCCTTTCCCCTCACATTCTCCGCCCAGATCTTGTTATTTTTCCTTGTGAGAGAAGAATGGTTTCTTTTTTCTCTTGTTTTGCCTCTTTTCTACCACTTCCTTCTGTTTTCCCCCTCTGCTGAAACCAATCAATCACCAAACCACCAAACTACCCACCCACCCACCTACCAATCCCATCATCAACTCAAACAAATTTTATGGATTCATCATTCCACCCACTCACAACTGAACAAATAGGAAAAAGGGAGGAAACACTGCGAGGATTTAAGGAAGAATCAGAGAGTTCCTGGATGTGTTTTCTTTAAAAAGTTTTTCTTTCTTTATTTTTGTTCTTTTTTTTTTAGATTATGATGGCGATGTTTTCTCTCATATTTCGTGTTTTTATTTATTAATTTTTCATTCAAATAGCCAAAAGCGAGCCTTGATTCAAATGCACCCTCGTTACCTTCTTTCCGCTTTTGGTTTGGTTTTGTTGTTTGTTTGTTGTTTGTTGTTTGTTGTTTATTGTTTGTTGTTTGTTGTTTGTTGTTTGTTGTTTGTTGTTTGTTGTTTGTTGTTTGTTTGTTGTTTTGATGTTATTGTTTTTGGCATTAGTGTGATTCTTACACTTATCCACTTTTTAGATACACTTGACTATTACTCAAGGACTTATTGGCTCGACTTTGGAGAAGGCAAGAGGTTCTCTCTTCCTTCCTTGCTTCCTTCCTTCCTTCCTTCCTTCCTTCTTTCCTTCCTTCTTGTCCACAATCTCTTTCCCTCTTGATACTTCTTTGTTCCTCACTCTCATCCCAACAGGTTGAGAGTCAAACCCTGCAAGCCTGTTCCCTTCTCCACCCGAACCAAGAAACCGCACTCTGTCAACTTCATTGCCTTGGATCAGCCACCCCCAGGCGGAGAGCAACAGTTTGTTGTTGTCACTGTTGTTATCATTCTCTTTTTTATTAACGCGCTTCCTTTTTTTGTATTATTAGGTTCTATGAGAAATATCCACACACAAAACAACAAATCCAGGTTTTTAAAGCCCCTCCACTCCCCACTCCTTCCTTTGTCTCAACCCTTCTCTTTCTCTAGGCCCAATGGAAGAAAGCTGGGCTTGTTCCTGGTGACAAACCAGCGAAAAGGAGACATCCTAAGCTTTTGACGTTCTTCTTCCTTCCTTCCTTCCTTCCTTCCTCTCCCTTCCTTCCTTCCTTCCTTCCTTCCTTCCTTCCTCCCTTGCTTCCTTCTTATTTTCTTTCCTTACAGAAAGAGCCAAAGAAATCCACCTGTCCAGAAGAGGGTTGAAATCCACCTCTTGCATTTCGCAGATGGAAAGGTGAGTCCAGGGGAAAGGGGCTTGGGTTTTTCCCGTTTTTTCCTTTCTTTACTGATGCTATCTCATTTCTCAGGATACGACGGCTGAGTGGGCAACGACGAGTAATATGTTCATTAAGCAAGAAGAAGTTCTCAAAAAATACCCAGCTTTTGAGGGGAAGCGTTGTGGAGATTTTTAATGAAAGTTTTTGAGTTTTTTGAGTCTCTTCTTTTCTTGAAAATGCTTTGTTTTGTGGTGTTTTCCTGCATTTGTGCCCAGGTCATTGAGAGCAGTTTTTTAGTGAGAAAATCAGCACACAGCAAGGTTTTTGGTGTTTTTTTTGGTTCTTGGGGCTCCCATTAAAGTTGTGCTCCTGTTGTTCAACCGAAGTGGATGAGCAAGAAAACAAAATTTGGTCCTTCGCAACCAAAAAAGTGTGCTTGAAACTTTTTCCGAAATACCTTATGAGATCACTGTCAGTGATCTCTTCTTTGAGTTGTTGAAGTTTTTGTTTGGATTTTTTCATCACCTCCACAAAAGAGTGAGAAAAATGATTGAGATGGCAAATCGCTTGCCCCACTTTTCCTTAACATTTTGTGTGTCCCTCTCTCCGTTCGCTTCCTTCTTGGGGACAAACATCCCAACCAATCCAACAAGAAAAAGAAAAAGAGAGAAACGCTCCTCCAAGAGCAACAAATTGATGTGATGTTTTATTCCATACACCCACTATTGCTGGTCCTCAAAAAATATCGCTCACAAAACCATCCAAAATCCCCCCTTTTTTTTTCAGACTTTTTTCTCGTGCAAAAACAGTTTTTTTTTTTTTTTTTTTTTTTTTTTTTTTTTTTT
>MUHK01002329.1:6282-24445 GCA_002151225.1 Paramoeba pemaquidensis
CCTCCACTTCCTCCACTTCCTCCACTTCCTCCACTTCCTCCACTTCCTCCACTTCCTCCACTTCCTCCACTTCCTCCACTTCCTCCACTTCCTCCACTTCCTCCACTTCCTCCACTTCCTCCACTTCCTCCACTTCCTCCACTTCCTCCACTTCCTCCACTTCCTCCACTTCCTCCACTTCCTCCACTTCCTCCACTTCCTCCACTTCCTCCACTTCCTCCACTTCCTCCACTTCCTCCACTTCCTCCACTTCCTCCACTTCCTCCACTTCCTCCACTTCCTCCACTTCCTCCACTTCCTCCACTTCCTCCACTCCCTCCACTCCCTCCACTCCCTCTACTTCCTCCACTTCCTCTTCCCCCTCTTCCACTTCCACTTCCTCCTCCTCTTCATTGTCATCTTCCTCCTCCTCTTCAACTCCCTCCTCAACCCCCTCTCTCAGTGATTCAAATCCCTTTGCTAATTCTTCCTCTTCCTCTTCCTCTTCGTCTTCGTCTTCGTCTTCGTCTTCCGCCCAAAAAATAGATGAATCGCACCCTTTTCCCTTTGATTTTGATTGGAACCCAGATGGAGAGGGTATTTCTTTCTCTTTGCTCTTTCTCTTCTTTTTGTTTTCTCTTGTTCTTGTTTTTGCTTCTTCGTCTTCTTATTGTTCTTGTTCTCTTTTTGGGACTCAATCCTTTCTTTCTTTTTTCTTTGTTTAGGTGAAATGAAAGAATTTCCTCCCCCCCAGCCCCACAGCGCAAACTCAGCAGATTTAATGCCAGGTAGAAAGAAAGAAAAAGAAAAAGAAAGAAAAAGAAAAAGAAAAGGAAAAGGAAAAGGAAAAAAAAAAGGAAAAAAAAAAAGGAAAAAAAGGATTTTTTTTCTCTTGCCACTCTCGCTCGTTTCCTTTTTTCTCTCTTTTCTCTTCCTCTCTTCCCCTTTCCCCTCTCATCTCGTTTGTTCTCGCACTAGCCGCCCTTCATGGAACCTTTGCTCAAGAGCGCTCTTCCTCTCCCCCTCCAGGTCTCCCTTCTTTTCTCTTCAAACAACAACAAAGAATAACAACAAACAACAAACCTCATTCTTCTTTCCCTCCTTTCCTCCCTCCTTTCAGAGGAATTACCAGTCAGGAACAAACCAACTGATTTCAGCGAAGCATTTAGGGAGCTTTTGAGGGGATTTAAAGAGGTTCCCGTAACAGAAAGGAAACAATATGTTCGTTTTTGGACATTTTTTTGTACTTCTACAGACACATACAAGAACACGCACATAGACACCTTTATTTTCTTGCTTTCATTTTTTTCTTTTCTTTCTTTAGGTGTATGATGCTGCTCTTCCTATCATGGCCAAAGATAGAACTGGATTGGCAGAGGTTTCCTTCTTTTTTCTTTTTTCTTTCTCTTTCCTTCTCTTTCCCTTTGTCCTTTTGGGTTTCTGATCCATAATCCAGCTCCATGATGTAATTGCTTCACAAGGTTTTGGGAGGCATATTGGCTCTCTTTCAGCCGATGCACCTCAATCTGGAGAAAAAAGAAAAAGGTTTCCTATTCCAGCTGCTACCACCCACTCACCCACCTACTCACGCGCCCTCTCCAGCTCTCAAATGGACCCTGGTGTTTGTAGGTGTGGAGATTGCCCCTACAGGCCCCAACTTGAGAAAATTGAGGGGTTTTTGGCCGATGTTTTTTCGGTTGCTCTTTATTTTTATTTTTTGTTTTTTGTTGGTTGTTTGGTTTTTTCTCATTCATTTTTCAGAACACTGGTGGTACGATCATGCAAGACGACCTTTAATCAGCAAAGCCTTTTTTCTCTATCTCTTTCTCTTTCTCTTTCCTTCTCTTTTGCTCTTTCCCCTGATCCCATCTCTTTTTTTCTCTCAAAGATTATTCTTTTTGAAGATTGTGGAAATTATTATAAAATTTTTGGACTTTTTGTTTGTGGTTTTTTTCCATTTTTTCAAGAAAAGAGAAGAAATGGAGCTGTGGGATTGGAAAAAAATCGAGGTGGGAGAACTAGAAATGGTGTAAAAGTCGAAGAGGGGGAGAAAGGGGGAAGGGGCAACAGCAAACAAAAACTTTGGACGATTTTTTTTTTTTCTTTTTTTCTTTTTCAATTTAATTTAATTCTTTCTGCTTTTTCTTTTTCTTTCTTCCCTCCCTATCTATCCAAACAACTTAATGTAATCCCTTTTGCAATATGGTTTCCCCTCTCTTTCATAATATTCAGCATTTGCGAGCTTTTTCTGTGGGAGAGTGGTGGTTAAAAAAGAGAAACTCTGGCACCCTTTTCTCTCCTCTTCCTTCCCCAACCTGACAAAAAGCACAACAAAAATGGTCAACGTGGTATTTTTTGTCGCCCATCTCAATGACATTGCCAGTAATGATTGGTTTCTCACACACTGCACACACCATCCGAATGGCTGTCCATATGTGTTCGTGGCAGTAAATCTGGGGGGAGAGAGAGGGTGGGTGNAGCGAAGAAGATGGGTGGGTGGGATGTGTGTGCATGTGTGTATATGTGTATATGTGTATGTGTGTATGTGTATGTGCCCTACCTGCCCTTCATCAGACGGATAAAAAATTGCATCAAGAGGGACCCTACATGTGTCACAAATGAAGCATTCTTTGTGCCAATTTCTTCCTAATGCTAACTGCAAAGAGGGAGGGAGGTGAAAAAAAAAAAATCAAACCTAAAAACAAACCAACCCAGCCCCAAAACAAAACCTTATATTCGCCATTGATCGATTTTTCACAAGCAACACACTTGGGAGCAAAAGATGATGTAAAATGTATAGAACAATATGCTTGTCCATCCTCTCCTTCATACACCTGGTCGGGTGTTTTGGTGTTGTTTTGGTGAGAAAAAAGAAAAAGAAAGAGAAAAAGGGAAAGAAAGAAAAAGAAAGAAAAAGAAAAAGAAAGAAAAAAGAAAGAAAAAAAAAAAGAAAAAGGAAAAGAAAAAGAAAAAGAAAAAGAAAAAGAAAAAGAAAAAGAAAAATGGTGTCAAAAACAAAAAGAAAACAAAAAACAAAAAACAAAAAACAAAAAACAAAACCAACCGGTTCATTCTCAAACGTCTTCCCACAACAACAACAAGCCAAACAAGTTGTGTGCCACGGCAAACCAAAGGCCATCAAACACCTCCCAGCAATAGGCTGGAGGCAGTGAGAGCACTGTACAGCTGGCTGAGACATGTCAGACGAACACCCGAGGTCTGGCTGGACCAAAGACTCAGTGGTTTTGTTGGTTGTTTTGGTGGTCGTTTTGAGCACCCCAGAATTCTGGCCAGATTTGGGTTTTTTTTTTTTTTTTTTTAGCCCATCCTTTTGATGTCTGTGGAGTGTTTTCTTGCCGAAAAACAAACAATACTTTGTCCCAGAAATGCCTTTTTGTTTTCTTTTCGGCGCAGTCCGTTGCCTTGGACAAAGAGAAGGCGGTTTGTGCTGTCATCATCACCGTGAATGACGGCACCTCGTACGATAATCTCTTCCGAGTGGTTGAGCAGGTGCCCCCCGAAGATGATCTCGCCATCTCTCTCTGGGATGTGAGTTTCGGACACCTCCACCACTTGGAAAAGAAGCTTAAGAAAGAGCAAATCCCCAAAGAAGAGCAAGGTGGGTCATTGGAAACGATCTTGGATGAGATTGTGTCTGATCTGGGTCGAGCTGAGGCCCATTCTGTTCTCCTCAACTTTGAGTGCTGCCGTGGGTTTGGCGGGTCCCAATGGCGTCGCCCTGTTCAATGACATCATCAGGTTGTTCTTGGACCGAGGGCACAATGTCAATACAGGTGATTTCTCGACCAAAGCCCTCATTTCTGTTTGGAACGAAACTGTCCTTGGTCCCAACCCATTCTTTCACTGTGGGGAGTGCAGCCAAGGTCTTACGCTCAACTTCTCCAAGATTGCCCCTCCTCCCAGCTCCAGCAAGTCGCCGAGCTGAGCGAAAAGGGGGAAGCTCGACTCCAAGCCATGCCCTCCACCTGTTTGTTTTCTGTTAACCACCCCAAATCCGACACCCCCATATACGCGTTAGAGATGTTGACCATCGTCTCTTCGGTGGATCAGAAGCAACCTGTTTCCAATCAAGACTGCGAAGTGCAAGCCGATGGCCTTGGGATGATGAAAGGGTGTGCAGGGCATGTTCTTTTGACCTACCCTTCTGGAGGGAATCTGGTGGCTTCAGCTGGGCACTGGATTGAGTTGTCAAGGTTGGATACATCTGTTGTGATGGTGGCGAATATTATTATTATTATTATTATTGTCGGAGTATGGAGTGCGGGCAGCAGAGCAGTTTCAAGCGAATTATGATGGGTTTACGCATGTCGAACAGCAACAATATCTCCAAACCCATGCAGCCAAGTGTGTGCAATCTTCGGCCCCAGTTTCTTACGGGAATTGTTCAAAGAAGTGCCGAAACTTGGGTACAATTCATTATTTTATTAAAATCTTCCTAAAATGCTTTTTGTTGTTTGTTTTTCCAACTCAGAAACTCCCAGTCTCAAAGGAGATGGGGCAGCGGGAAATGTCCACCTTTTAAGAAGAGAATTAAGACCTAAAACGAAAAGAAACAGAAAAAGGAAAGTTTCTTTTTTGGAGAGAATGTGTGGATGTGTGGTGATGGAGGAGGGAAATGTTTCTTTTTTTTTTTTTTTTTTTGCAAGAAAAAATCAGTTCCTTTCTTTTCTTTTCTTTCTTTCCAATTCGTGAAATGGTTCAATAAGTAGTTTCAACTAGTAAATTCAATGCACCCCTGGATTGCTTGCATCCATTCGATTTGTTCCTGTGGAATTGGTTAACAAGAAGAGGACAGACAGACAGACAAACAAAGAAAGTAAACTTGGGGAGAATTTGCTGCAATGAGGAAGGTTCTTTTTTGTGGGGTTGTGATAGCTAAACAATTGGGTCGTTTGCCTGGAATTTTTTTTTGAGAAGGGGCGTCAGAGAAAGAAGAATCGAATCGCATGTGGTTTTAGACAAATACAAAGAGTTATTATGAGAAATAACAACGGAACGGATAAAAAAGCAACATGAATTTTAAACCTGTACTTTGGCCCACTAAGCAGTCAACTAATCGAATTCTTCCTGCTGCGTTCACTCCATCTGTGAAAAAAACAAACAACAACCAAAGAAATGATCTATCAGCCCCAAGCACCACCCCAAACAATGATTTAACTCTCAAAAGGAGCTTTACCTTGGGTTTTAAAATAAGCCAGACTCCCATACTTCAACACCCACCACCTCTTCAACCAATTCTTTCTCACCTCCCCCTTCTTTGTCAACCACCCCTCCTTCACCACCGCCCCAAGCGCCAATTCTCCTCCCGCACCTCCTTCCTCCTCCTCCTCTTCCTCTTCCTCCTCTTCCAATTCACCCTGTTTTGTTTCTATTTTTTCTTTGTCTTTAGAAGGTTCCACCCGTTTTAATTCTTTTTCGCCCTGAAGAGAAAGAGAGGGGAGTGAAAAGTCTTCTCCAAAAAAAAAAAAAACGGTCAGATCAAATACCTCATCAAATATTTTTTGATAGCCCACCATCAAACACTCAACCACCTTTGACTCACTTTCCGATAAGTCAAAACTTGAAGAAACAGATGGCGAGCGAAGAAGATTTGGACTGAACACAATGGCAAGATTGTGGGGGGACATTTTGTTGACATCCTCTTGTTTGGAAATCAAGTTCAGAGACCCAATAAGGAAAGTAAGCACGTTTCTTCAAAGGAAGAGAGTGTGAGAAAAGAAGACAGGACAAGGAATCTTTCTCTCTTCTCCCTCTCCCTCTCCCTCTCCTCTCCCTCCCTCCTCCTTCTGCGTGTTTTCCCGTTCGCCCTTTTCTTTGGAAAATAAAAAAGATCAAACACCTGTTTTCTTCTGGGAGTTTCATAACAACATCCTTGAAAGCAGATGGTTTATCCTCACTAAAGAATAACAACAATCAGGCAATAAAACAACAACAAGAAGAAGAACAAGAACAACAACAACAACAACAACAACAACAACAACAACAACAACAACAACAACAACAACAACAACAACAACAACAACAACAACAACAACAACAACAACAACAACAACAACAACAACAACAACAACAACAACAACAAAGAATCTCACATTCTCACGAGGCATTGTTGAAAATCATCATACAAATTAAAAGTCATAAGGGGGGTGGGAAGCTCTCTAAAGAACCGCTTCAGAACCCCTGCCACCGTATGTTCATCGTACTCGTTAAAATCAACTATTTTTCTCTGCAAAAAAAGATGAGACCAGAGGGTTGTCAACCAAAGAAGAAAAATGAGAAAAAATGACCATATTCAATTTTGCAACCAACTCTTCAATGGAGCTCTTCACTCCAGAGAGCCTAAAAATTCCCTCTGTCTTGGCATTTTGCTGAAGCATCTCAAATGCTTGTGTCAAAAACTGAGGAACCTTGCAGTGTTGCTCACGGCGCAGGACTTGCTGGAGAGGAACGCCAAATAATTTGAGTTTTAGGATTGAGGTTTTGATTGATGATGTTAGCAGGGAGAGCCAGCCACCTTTAACTCTGTGGTTGAAAATGGAGAGGAAAGTGAGGAAGAAAATGGAGACAGGAAAATAAATACAAATTAATACAACATTTTACAACGTAATACATCAAAATTTAACATAATTCAACAAACTTGTCTTCTGAAGTAACAAGCCATTTTCCTTTTGGTGTTCCGAGAGTGAAACTTTTTTGGTTTTCTTCCCCCGCCACCTCCAATTCAGTCAGTGGGACTGTCACAACATGGACACGCTCACTAAATGAGATAAAAAAATTAACAAGGAATTGATTAGCAGTTACGATACGAGCTTCTTTTTTTCCTTGTTCTTCAAAAAGGAAAAAAAGAAAAAGAAAAGAAAGAAAAAAGATACCCCCGTAAGTGATCTTTGTAACAACAAACCAACATATCTGTACAAAGAACAAGGTAGTTGATTGGCGTCTGCTCTGGTGTGCGCCCTTTTATCTCTACACGTCCTTTTTTGAGGAATCTTCGAGGGACCTGAATAAAAAAAAATTAAGGGATTTACTTCAACAAATTGACTTTGTCTGTTCCCTTTTCTCTATTGACAGCCCCCTCTCTCTTCACCTGAAGAAGGTTGATTTCATCAAGTAAGGGAGATGAAGTGATGGTTTGGTGGACTTTCTCAAGCTGCTCTCTCCAGGTCTCACTCCTACATCGAACAAAATTTATTGTTCCAAAAAAAGGAGAGAGATCAAAAAGAAAGGAAGGTGGAAAGAAACAAAAAAAAAAAAAGAAGAAAAAAGCTCACCGATCTAATTTGTCGCTCAAATCACAGATCAAATGAAATGCTTCTAATGCAACCTTCTTCTCGGATTCCAAATCAACACCAGGGATCTTAAATTCCAAATAATCTGACAAAAATTCAATGTAATACCCCAATCGATTTCTTGGGAGCTGAACAAGGAAGGTTATATCTTCAATGTCATGGCGGTGTTTCACTTGTCGACAGGTAACCTAAAGAGGATTTTTGAAATAAATAAAGAGACAGACAAATGGATAAAAACAAGTCAATAAAAAACCAAACCTTCCAATGATCTTTCTTTTTCCCTATCAGCTCCAAACTTTTCAGCAACCGGGAAGAATATTCCATGTACAAATCTGTGGTGTGAAGATCAAAAAAATCACAAAACAGCTTCCCAATAGAAAGGGGAGGAGAGTTGGAGGAAGAAGAGGTAAAGTTATTGAGCATCTGAGGAGGAGAGAGGGTTCATAAAAAGAAAAAAGGGGAGAGGAGGAAACAGAACAAACCTTCTCTGCAGCTTTCAAAAGTTTACCATGGAAATCAACGATTTCTTTGATTTTTGGAAACACCTTATTCTCCTCTTTAGAAGTTAACCCAACCTCAGCCCTGGCGATAAAAATGAGATAAAAAAGGTGAGAATCCTTCTTTTTCTTTGCATTCTTCATTCTATTTTTTTGTTGATCACACAACCTCAGTTCTGATAAATATAAGTTTTGAATCGTCCCAATGCCATGAACGAATCTTCGCTCATTACGAACAAAGCCTTTAATGAGAGTAAGAAAGAAGGAAAAGAAGTAAAACCAAATTCAAAAAACAAAACAAAAACAAAAACCTTCCACAATGCGCTGAAGGGGCTGAAGAGGATCATTTGGTTTGGGTTTGGGTTGTTTGGTGACGGGTTGGGGATTCGGTTTGTCAAAGGAAGTAGTTAATTCTTTTTGTCGTTTCATTTCCACAAGTTCCTGTTTATGATTAAAACCAATGCATAACAAGTTTTCACAAAAAAAAATGCTCACTCACCAGCTTTCTTTGCTCTCGCTCAACACCGATGAATTTGGACCATAGTTCACGGTTTTGCTCTATTCGATGAAAAGTAAGCTCATATGAGGGGGGCAGAGTGGAAAGGGAAACAGGGAGGACAGCAAGGATCCAGTCTGAGTAGTTTGAAAGGAGGTAGACATTCTCATTAAAGATAGCATTTCTGTGGGATTGGTGACGATTAGTCTTAAAGATACCAATAGAAACAGATAGATACAGAGAAGGGTATTCAATTTCAAAAAAAATGGAAAACCTCATCAAGTCAATGGTTGAGTCTGTGAATTTGGTGTAAATTTCTTTTTTTTCGGATTTATCTTTCTCTGCTTGTTTGATATCTTCAAGTTTGACCTGTTGGAAAAGTGAGGAAGAACAAGAAAAGGCAAGGGAGAATAGTAGGGAGACCTTTTGTTTTCGCCCAATTTCTCTCAACCTTTCGCTTGCTACTGTGTAGTCAGTGTAAGCAGCATTATAGGATTCTTTATGCCTTTTAAGAAGGGGGTGAGCTGGGAGGAAAGAAAAGGAAGAGAGGAAGAAAAGAAGGAATCAAAGACATTTCAAAATCCATTTCTGCAATTTCATTGAAATGTTGCATCAGAGTAATTTCTTTTCTCCTTCTTTCCATTTTCTCTTCTTCTAGGCTCTTGATGACATTCCCAACCTCTTTGAGGCAAGTACCAACATTTTTCTTTTGGGAAGAAATGAAAAAATAGCTTTTTCTGTTTATATTTTGCTGCCTTTTTCTTGTGTTTTCTTATCTTTTTCTTCTTATTGTGTACCTTATTAACTTGGGGTGAATCAAATACATCCCCATATTCATGGAGAGCAGCAGATAGAGCAAGAGCTGCTTCTCTAGCCTGCAAAGAAAAGGGGGAGGGGGAAAGGGTATGAGAGAAAATAAAGAGCATTTTTGGGAAAAAAAGAATAACTTCTCGCTGCGCATCAAGATGCCGTCTGTACTTTTCCCCAATCAATCGAGAATATTGGGTCAAAGAACTCAATATTGCTGACGAATTTTCAATCCCTACATGAGTAGAACCTTCATTTCCAGGGGCTGTGTTGCGCTGGGGCTTGTCTTCTCTATCCTTCTCCCCCCCCATCACCCTGGCTGAAAATTGGTGAAACTTGTCTCTAATCCGAGAATCACTTTTGTCGCTGTCATCAACTTCAAAGGAAAGAACCCCACCTATTCACAGAAGAGAGAGAGAGAGAGAGAGAGAGAGAGAGAGAGAGAGAGAGAGAGAGAGAGACGAAGAGAATCAGATAGTCTGCTCATGAGATTCTTTCTCCTCCACACAAAACAAGCCCTTAAGAAGACTCAACACAAACCCCATTACCCCCCACAAAACTATTTTCTCCCCAAACCTGCCCCAAAAGACAACGGTTCACTTTTTAACGGTGGACCTCTTCCGTCCCTCCCAACTGCTGAACTTGCCCGCTTTCTATTACTTCCTCCTCCCTTCGGTATGATCAAGGATCCTCGAGAGGGACGGGGTTGCTCCTCACCTCGAGGAGAAAGGTTGCCAGTTGGAGCGCACTGCGGAGAAGAGTTGCCAGCCGGAGCCACGCGGCTCCCAGAAGAAGGAGTTGTCACTTGTTGGCCAGATGTGGCCAGTTGGGGGGCATGGGAACGAGAGCGACTACGTTGGGAAGAGGTGAGTTCAACAGAAAGAATTTCTGTCTCTTCCTCTTCTTCTTTTGCTTTGGTTCTCTTTTTCTTTTTGGTTTTCGTCTCCATAATCCCAAGAGTCTCTGTAATGATTTGTAAAACAAATTTCAAAAACACAGCAGGCAAAGTTTGATGTTTTGCGTTGGTGTCGGAAAACTTCGACTTAAAAAAAAAGTTCGAGAAATCGATTTTTGGTCATTTATTTTCTTGTTGATGGCAAAGTCAAAAGAAAGAGAGCAATAAGGAGGGTTACACCAACATATTTTTTTTCTCTCTCTTTCACAAAGAGAAGGGAGAAAGAAAGAAGGACAAAGAAAAGGAAGAGAAGAGGAAGAAGGGACAGCAACCGAGGAAAAGAACGCAGAAATACAAAACAAAACACCGAATTCTCAAAGATCTGTTTCTTCTTGCATGTATCTCCAAAATTTCTTATTCACAAAAGGAATTTCTTTCTCTGTGGTGTCTTCTTTTCCTTTCCAAGTCAGCCTTCCGTATGCCTTACAAGGGGTCTCTCCGGGCTAAGGAGAGAGGGGAAGGGGTGGAGGGGAAGGGGGAAGGAGAAAGGGAAGAGAGTTTTAAAAAGAAGAAATGAGAGGAGAGAAGAGAAGAGAAGAGAAGAGAAGAGAAGAGAAGAGAAGAGAAGAGAAGAGAAGAGAAGAAAAGAGAAGAGAAGAGAAGAGAAGAGAAAAGAAGAGAGGAGAGGAGAGAAGAAAAGAGAACAGAGAAGAAAAGAAAAGAAAAAAGAAAACAACAACAACAACAACAACAACAACAACAACAACAACAACAACAACAACAACAACAACAACAACAACAACAACAACAACAACAACAACAACAACAACAACAACAACAACAACAACAACAACAACAACACCAAACAACACCAAACAACAAACAACAAACAACACCACCAACAACAACAACAAACAAACAAGAAAGAAAGAAACAAAGAAACAAACCCTCCTCGACAAAGGAACAACTTTGGTAACTGTCCACCAACAATCAGGATGGGACCAGGTGTTTCGTTGAAAACGTCTCCCAATTGCAAAATCCTCAAACAAAACTGCTAAATCCATAAAAGAATTCTTTCTCTGATTTCGCACGGCGGTCACCGCAGGAAGCCCCATTCTCGCTGACATGTTTGCGCTGCAACAGTTTGTTTCCAGTTGGTTTCTTCCAAAATCGAAAGATGTTGGCGGACGTCCTTTTTGGATGTTTTTGAACAAAACCAAAATATCAGGTGTAAACAAAGTTTCTAAATAAAACGAAAATCTGAAGAATCCGCAGCATTTTTGCCAGCACCCATGGCTCGGCGGTTGGTTTGTTCCATGTATCTGGTGTTGGTTTGCGCCATTCTTTCCTCTCTTCGCGTCCAAGGCCAAGAATCCACCTGGCCCACATGTGGATCTTGCTGGTGCGCAACAGGTAAATAGGGAGAAAAAAGCAAGGGACCTTGTTTCCTCACCTCTTTTGTCAGATGACAACGGGACAGCTCCTTGCCCGACTGATTGGGTTCCACAGTGTTTGGGTTTTTTTTTTTGTTTTTTTTTCATTTGAGATTCTCACTTCTTCCATTTTCCCCCCTCCACCTCTTAGCCTCTTACAACAAATCAACGACCGATGCTTACATGCAAATGGTCCCAGAATTCATCTATGAATTGGTTCTTCTTTCTTTTCATTCATTCTTTTCTTTCTTTTGTTTCTGCATGTAAGCATCGAATATTTCTTTCTTTCCTTCCTTACTTCACCAAAATCAACCAAAGAAATGCAACCCATACTCAGACCCCACCTGTACTACCACCCCTCCTCAAAAATACCTTGGGGTGGAGGAGGCAGTGTGCGGGTTTAAGTTTTCAGATGGAGCGTGTGGGAAATACAACATGATTACCTACTTAAATAAGGTACAGTATTAGGGTTTAGAGGTTGTTGTAAATAGAAAATGATTTCCTCCTTCCCCCCTCTCCCTCCCATTCTTGCCCTCTGTTTAGGCCGTTGCTCTTGCTGATGGTGCGAATGTTACCCATACAGGAAGCTGTGGGACATGCAGTACTGCTCAAGATTTGGCAATCTATTTGAGTATGTGCCTTTTTTTCTTTCTTGCCTTTTTTCTTTCTCTTTCCCTTTCTTTCTCTTTCTCTGTTTCATTCAAGTTTCATTTCTTTTTTCTGACAACCCCCCCCAAAAATTAGCCGAAGATTTCACTCCTCAGGGTAAAAAATGTGCTACTATTGGCATTGGGAACCAACTTGCAGGGTTAAAATGTTACGAATCTCTTGGTTTAACACCAGGTCTTCTCTCTTCTCTTCAAAGCTATTGAATCATCCTCCCCTTTTCCTTTTTCCTCTTTGTTCACCTCCCCTTCCCCCTTCAGACTGTGCCAAAATTTGGAATTACGATGGAATTTATGATGGCCAAGTGTGTGTAAACGTCTGTGTCCCTCTTCTCAATGCACCAAACAATGGCCCTCCCCCCCAATGTTCATTGAACAATTGTTTGGAGTGTGATGAAGTGTATGCTGGGCCTTTGTTTACCAGTGTGGGGGGGAGGACGAGGAGGAGGAGTGGGTTGTTGTCGGAGATTGTGAGAAATTGTAGTGAGATTTCGCATGTGAGGCATGATCCTTGTGAGAATCCAGCCTGTGGGTGTTAAAAAGAATAAAAAATCGAAAAAAAAAATCTTTGATCCGAATCCCAACGGCCGCGAGCAAAGATTCGAATTCTGGGAGACAATGGAGAACGATTTTTTTTTTTTGTTCGTTCCCGAAATCTCTTTTTTGTGCAAAGAAAAAGAAAAGAAAAAACCAACACTGCAGCCTGGATCTCTCATATTTTCAATGGCAAGCAAGACAAAAGCTAAGAGAAAGAAGAGAAAAAACCCCCTCACCACCGCCACCAACACAACCGATCCCTAGAATACCATCACCACCACCACCACCAACACCACCAATCCCAACAGCACCATTGCCAACTCTCCCAACTCCAACCTCCCCTCCCACCGCTTCCCCCTCCTCTCCCACCCACCTCACCCTCTCTCCCGCACAAAAAAGAGTTCTTCGGAGAAGAAGAATTGCAAGAGCCAACAATGGGTGGGCGGAGTGGTACATGTTGTTTGTTTGTGTGATGTTTTTTTTTATGACCATGGGAATTGTGTGGGTGTGTATTGTCCCCATGCAAATGGAGCCATACAGGGTGAGGAGGACGGGAGGGGGGAAAGGGAATGAGGAGGTGGTGGGGTTGGGGGGGGTTCAGTGGGATAAGGTGGGGGATGAGTTGACGGTGGAGGAGAGGGAGAGGGAGAGGGGGTTGGAGCAGGCGTTAAAGAGGGAGATTGACACGGAAAAGAAGGAGGTTACAGGGATGGAGGAGGAGTGGAAGACAAAAGAGATTGAAAGAGAGAGGAAGAGAGATGTTCAGAGAGAAAAAGAGCTGTGGGATTTGACAGAGAAGAGGAATTCTGAGTACATCCAAGCCCACGATGGGAAGGGAGATGGAAAGGGAAGTGGAAAGGAAAATGGAAAGGAAAGTGGAAAGAAAAGTGTGGAAAATGGAAAGAAAAACGTGAAGGAAAATGAAAACAGGCATAGAAACGAAGCCAGAGGGGGGGATGGAAAGGAAGGAGAAGACTCGGAGGGGCTTTTAAAGGGGGGGGGGAGTGGGATGGGAAAGACAGTGGTGTGGTTGGTGGTACATGGGCAATCAATTGATGGTGTTGTCGATTGTGCAAGTTGTGGAGGTGTGCATATGTTTACACAAACACATGCACTTACACTTACACATTTCTACACACTCCTTCCCCTTTTTCTTTCTTTCTCTTTTCCTTCCTGATATCTTCCTTCTTAGAAAAACCAGCGGACACTGTTCTTCCTTTGTTAGCCTCTTCAGAAGGGTTAGAAGGGCAGAAAATTGAGTGTAGGGTGCGTTTCTCTCCTCTCTGCCTCTCTCCCTCTCTCCCTCTCTCCCTCTCTCACACCTTTCTCACGAATACACACACCTACTCCTTTTTCCACTATCCTCCCCTCCTCCCCCCCAACCTACCCACTTACAGAATTGTGAGGACCCTGAATTAACACCTTTTGGGATAACTCAAATCAATCAAGCACGGCAAAGATTAACTCATTTTTTAAGTCAACAAGGTTGTTTTCTTTTCTTTCTTTTCTTTCTTTTCTTTCTTTTCTTTCTTTTCTTTCTTTTCTTTTCTTTTTTTTGGAGCCCAAATTCATTTTTTCATTTTGTCCTACCCACCCACCAGAGGGGCGACAACTAACCCAGCGAGACACAATGTCTTATTTCGATGAAATTCATTTTTCTCCTTCTTCTCGAACTGTGGATTCTATGGGTTATTTATTTTTTGGGTGGGAGAAGGTAGGGAGGGAAAGGGAGGGAAAGGGAGGGATTTTTTTTGGTTCTGTCTATCTTTTCTGATGAGAGTTTTTGTTTTTTTGTTTTTCGAAAAAATTGCGATTGTAGGGTAACTTTGATACTCCAAATGGGATGGAGAAAAAGTTTTTAGCTCAGCCTCTCCTTCGAGAATCAGGGAGGCCCACAGGTTGTACCACACACTCACACTCACACTTACACTTACCCTCGCACTCACACTCACACTCACACTTACACTTACCCTTGCACTCACACTCACACTCACACTCACACTTACCCTTGCACTCACACTCACACTCACACTTACACTTACCCTTGCACTCACACTCACACTCACACTCATACTCACTCTCACTCTCACTCTCACTCTCACTCTCACACTCACACTCACACTTACTGACTTCCACCCCAGGTCTCCCCCCCGACAAACTGCAACAAAAATACCCCCAAATTGCCCCTCTTTTTGCCCCCTTGCCTCCCCTTTGGATGCAAAACAACAATACCATGCCAAGACACCTGGAATTTCAAAGAAATTTCATTAACACGGAGAATCAGAGGGGGAAGGAGAGAAGAGGGGGAGAAGGGAAGGATATCCTCTTAGTGGGACACAGTGCTTTTTTTAAACTTTTTCTTCCTAAGTTTTCTTTTTTGTCTGGAGAAATACGAAGGTGCCTTTTCGACACGGCGAAAAAACACTTGGTACAATGCAGGAGGATTTAAGATAGGGCTCAAAAAATGGGGACATGTAAAAAAAAAAATGTTTTATTTTAAAAATTGAAGAAAAGAATAAAATTTACAGAATTATGACTTTTTTTTTTTTTTTTCTTGATTTTCTTTCTTTGCCACATTGAGTCTTTCGTAATTAATATGGCGAATCGAGCTTCCTCCTCCTCAGCTCCCCTTCTGTCTTCCCCTCCCCTCCTTCCACCTCCCTCAACCAACCAAAGAATCCCCCCCTGCTCCCAAACAATGCATTCCTTTTCTTCTCTTTCTTTTCCCCCTCTCTTTCCCTCTCTTCTCTTTCTTTCTTTGTTTTGAGTTGTTGTTCGAGTTGGAAATTGGCTTCTTTTCTTTGTTCGACATTGAGCAGGGCATATTCAAGGAGAAGACAAAACACTTCTCTTCCTACGACTAAATTTCCCATTAACCTCATTTCCTTTTTAGATAAATAAATAAAAAAAATTGAAATTAGTTGAGCAAAAAAAGCAACCAACACAAACAAACAAAACAAACCCACAAATGGCTCAACATTTTCTTAATTTCCTCTTCCACTTCTCTTACAACAGTATTTGATGATTCGATCATCAACAGCTCATCTTTAACGACTGCACTCATTCTGTTGCTCATCATTGTCCCCTCTGGAGAAGCTTCCTCCAGTAATATTCTTAACCTCATAATCTGATAATAAAGTGAATTTTAAGAAGAACAACAACAACAAGAAGAAAGAGATAGAGATTATGCAAAAAGAGACCTCTTTTAAAAAAATACATTCTTGGTCATAGATCGAAACAATGTGGCTCCTGTAAAAAAAATTAGTCAAAAGAAAAAAAGACAAGAAAAAAGGAAAAACCTCAATCGTTGGATAAATTCTTGGCAATTATTCACAAATTTCTTTTGTTCTTCCCACCTCCTCTGCCATTCCCCTCTCTCCACAACAACCTCCCTTGCACCGCCCTCTGCACCACCCCCCTTGCCCCCCTCGTTTTCTTTTTTTATTTTCTCCCAGTCTGCCCAGAGTTTCTCTTCTGCCTCGGTAAGTTTTTTTTCCTCGATCACAGTGAGGTATTTGATGGGACGAGGGGGAGAAGGATGGGCAGGTGAGAGGGCGGGTGAGAGGGCGGGTGAGAGGGCGGGTGAGAGGGCGGATAGGCGAGGAGACAATAAGGGGATTAGGTTTGAAGGGATAGGGGGATTGGTGGTGTGGAGGGAAGAGGAAGGAAGGGGGGTGGAGTGGAAGGAAGAGGAAGAGATACTAGTGGAGTGAGGGGAGGCAAGAGGGCGCTGTGTGGGGTGGAAAAAAAAAGGTCAAAAAAAAGGAGAATGTTTTTTCTTCCCTTCTTCCCTTCTTTATCACTCACCTTCCCTTCTTTCAAATGTTTTATATGAGGAGAAGAGCGCACTACTTCATCCAAATTCCTCTTCAAAATTTTTCTGGTGGTCCGAAGTTTGGGGGTTTGTGTAACGAGAGAGAAAGAATCAGGGCGGAGAGAGGAAGAAGGGTGGGAGGTATGAAAAGAAAAGGAAGGAGAAGAAAAAGAGGAGGCATTGGGGGTGTAGAAACAGAGAGGAGGTGAGTTTCTTTTGGGAGTTGAAAGGGAAGAGGGAGGGGGAGAGGAAGAGGGAGAGGAAGAGGGAGAAGAAGGAGAAGGAGGAGGTTGATTTTCCTTCAACCCCTCGCCCTCCTCCACTTCTTTCTCCCCTTCTTCTTGTTCCTCCTTTCCTGCTTCCCCCTCCCCAAATAGCTCTCTTCGCGTCCCTTTTCGATTATTTCTTCCTTCTGTTTCATTTGGTGCAGAATTCTGTAAAACATCATTTTTTACCCAACTATCGTTTCTCTCTTCGCTTAGTTGTGTTTTTCCACTCAGCTGGAAGGAGTGAATGAATGAAAGAAAGGAAAAGAAAGGAAAAGAAAGGAAAAGAAAGAAAAAGGAAGAAAGTACCTTTAAAGACAATAAAGTTAATTCTACTCTCTCCTCAGTGCCACCCCCTTCCCTAACCCCTCCTCCCTCCCCCTCTTTTCCTCCTCTTCTTTCCTCTTCCTCCGCTTCATTTTCCTCATCTCCTTCCTCCCCCTCCTCGTCCTCTTCCACTTACACATTTCTACACACTCCTTCCCCTTTTTCTTTNCCCCCTCCCCCTCCCCCTCGTCCTCCTCGTCCTCCTCGTCCTCCTCCTCCTCCCTCCCCCATACCCCACTCAACTCAGTTTCCAAGTCCAAACTTTCATCTCCTCCCCCCCCTTCCCACGTCCCCCCTCCTGCTTTCTCTCTCTTGTTTAACTCTGATTCATAAGCAAGCTCAAGCTGAAGAATTGTTTTTTCAAGAGCTTCAATTGTCATTAAATACTGTACAAATTGGTGAGAAGGGGAAAGAGAGAGGGAGGGAGGGAGGGGGGGAAAGAGAGAAAGATAAACTTGTTCATTTTGGCGACAGAGCTCAGCTTCTGTGTCCACAAAACCCTGTGAAAAGAGTTAGCACAACAACATCAGCAGCAACTACAACAACACCTCACATACCTTATTTAGCATCACCAAATGCTGTACAGTTCTCCCTAGCTTCTCCTTTTCCACCCCCATCTCCTTTACTTCTGCCTCTCTCCCATATCCCTTCCTCTCAAGCTCCTCTACCTTCTTCTCCAATTCCCTTCCCCTCCTTTCCCATTTTCCGTCTTCCTTTTCTCCCCCTCCTTTGTCCTCCCTCTCCTTATTTTCCCTCTTCTCAACCTGGATTGCCCTCAATCCCTTTATCTCTTCCACTAACTCCCTCACTTCTTCTTCTCTTTCTTTCTCTCTCTCTCCTTTCTCTTTCACTGTTTCTCTCAGTATTTCCAGTTCCTTTAATATTCTTTCACTCTCTCTTCTCTCCTCGGCTGCCCTTTTCATTCCCTCTTTCATTTCCTAGGGAATATTATGGTTATTGTTGCATTGATCTTTTTCTTTTCGTTTCTCTCAGAAAAAACCTCATTTTCTTGTGTGAGCTTCAAAACGCTTTGTTCTAAAGAAGAGCTCAGATCTTCTGATTCTTTTTCTCTTTCTTTCATTTCCTATGATTGAGAGAGAGAGAGAGAGAGAGAGAGAGAGAGAGAGAGAGAGAGAG
>MUHK01002340.1:0-15993 GCA_002151225.1 Paramoeba pemaquidensis
GAGAGAGAGAGAGAGAGAGAGAGAGAGAGAGAGAGAGAGAGAGGGAGAGAGAGAGAGACCTCTCTGCCGACAAAGAGAAAAGGCATCAAAACTTGGTCCTGTTTCAAAAAAGAATGAGGGGATAATAATGATGTCATCGTCAACAACAACAACAACAACTTAAACAACTTAAACAACACCATCATCACCGACCAACCATCTATCAACTCAACATCATCAACAACAACACCAAAATAAAAAACAAAACCTTTCTCTCTTGAAGAAAAAGAAACAATCTGTTGTGTTTGATGAGGAGAAGGTTTGCTAATTTCATCATGAGAAATAAAATGAGTTTGAAAGGGGGAAGAGGAAGCAACCGCCATGGTCGCCGAAGGCCTCGAAAACAACCAAATAAAATTTTTGGGATAATTCCGAAAAAAAGTGGCTTTTGGCTCCTCCTGCGCTGCGACACTCCCCTTTCTTTTTTCATTTCTTGCAACAACAATTTTTGTTTATTCTTCTCTGCAATACATAGATATCTTTGTGCTTCAGGGACTCAAGAGAAAGAAAAGGCAAAAAGGGAGAAATAAATAAGAATATTTTTATAACAGCATTGGGGGGTTTTCACATTCCTCTTCAGAAGAGGAAGGAGAAATATCCTTTCCTTTGACTTCAAAAGGAATAACAATGCAAAGAACATCCTCCTTTCTCAAATTCTTCTCCACTCCCCTGTTGTTGTTCTCACTATTGTAGTTTTTGTCGCCACCATCATTGCTATTTTGAGAGCCATATTCTTCATCATCTTCGTCATCCTAAAGCAAAAAAAAACAAAAGTTAATTTTCACAAACATAACCACACAACCACACAACCACACACAACCAAACCTCATATTCACTCATATCAATCCCAACAAACTCATCTTCATTGTCATCAAAATAATCAGGAAAAAGAGAAGGCTCAACAAAGCCAAACACACGAAAAGAAGCTGAGAGAAAAGAAACAGGGAGATAAGAAAGCAAAATGAGAACAGCAGGAGAGAATAATCAAAGATCCAGTGATCAAATCAGTGACAAAAAATTTTCATGAAGCAAACCTTCATATCGAGAAGTAATCCCAGGTAATTGCCCCTTCAATCCCCCCCCAAAAGACACTGTTTCATTCTCGCGCTTGTAATTATTGTCATTGATACGATTTTGAAGTTCATCCGTGAGGTAAATCTGCTCCAAAACACAAGAGCTATCCATAAAATCTTCACAAAAGTTTCCTTTTCTGAGTTCAGGGAAGGGGGGAATGTGAGACAATGCAGATAAAAAGAGTTTTTTTGGAAACAAAAAAAAAAAACAATAACAACACAAAAGAAAACAAAAGAAAACAAAAGAAAAACAAAAACAAAAAAAACAAAAAAAACAAAAAAACAATCACCAAAACAAATATAAAACCAAACCTAATCTTGTCCCTTCTCCCCGTTGCCTCCTCCCACAACTCCCAGTCATATTCTGACCCAACCACGAACACCCCCCTCCTCACCCTCCCCTCTACCCCAAACTCCACCACCCCATTCTCACTCACCTCAACAAAGACATCAGAGAGAGAGAGGTTGAGAGAAGGGTGGGGTTGGTCTTCACACCACTCAATACTTTGGAATCGTTCTTTTTTAAGAGGGGGTGGGGGGGTTGTTGGTGTATCTGTCGCTTTGGCAAGGGAGAGGGAGAGGGAAAGGGAAAGGAAGAGGAAGAAGAAGAGAGAGAGAGAAGGGGGAAATCGGAACATGGTTTTTGGGGAGACAAAAACAGAAAACAGAAAACAAAAAACAAAAACAAAAAAACGAAACCAAACAAAACCAAAAAGAACACGTGGAAGCCAGAATTGCCCTCCTCCCACACAAAAACACGTGGAGAAATGTTGGTTTGTGTGAAAAAAAAACTTCTCTGGGTCCTTCAAAGAATCCAAGAATTGTGAGACTGAGCATCCACCCGCAGAAGTCAGATAGTGAACTCTCTCGTTTGGTCTTCATGAAACACTCACAAAACGCTCAAAAAGGCTCCCAAAACGTCCAAAATGGTTCAAAACACGATTTCTCACTGGGGTTTCTTCTTTGTCGTTGTCTGCTCCATCTTCATTGTTGTCTTAGTTGTTGTTGTTTCCTTTGTTTGTTGTGTCCGTCGAAGTCCTCGTCTTTGTTTTCGTCTTCGTCTTAATCTTCGTCATTTTCATCGTCTTCTTCGTCGCTTTCTTCGCTTTTTTCTTGGGATAGGGCGACATCAAAGTCAGGGAATCAGGGGTGGTAAGAAGTGGCGAAAATAATCACCAGCAAAGGTTTGTCCGAACATTCTCCCATTGGCTTCCCCAACCCACCACACAAGACTCTGCAATATGCTGGATTTCATTTTTCCCCAGAAAGAGAATGAGGTCCTGGTTGTCCATCTCAAAGGAGCCAGCATTAACCCAGGCACCCTTCTTGGCAATCACCACGAGGCGGAGAACTCTATCATGACTCTCCACAGATGAAATCTCGTGCTTCAGCTTCTTAAGAAGTTTTAGCTTGTTCTCGATCTTGGTTTTCTGCCCCTTTCCCTTCCGGAGGTTCCGTCTCCGTCTTCGTCTCCATCTTCATTCCCCTCAGCTCTTCTTCGAGGTCCAGGATAGACGGGAAAGGGGATGATTTCTTCTTTGCATCCTCAAAAAATCCCCCAGGAGGGTTGGAAGTGCGGATTTTGATTTGAGCAGACATCAGCACCGGAGCTCCCTCCTCGTTTGTGGACATCGAAACCATCATATCGGAACTCTTCAATTCCTTGGGGGGCTTGATCAGAGCTCCAGAAAGGACTTGGTGGATGGGCAACAAACAACATAAGGTTGCCCATCATCTCTTGGGCGAATTCAGAATGAGGATCGTTTCCAACGGTCTGGAAGGGAGTTCAAGCCAGCGTGTTTGTCTTAGGGAAGAAGATCGAAGACAGGAAAGGGCTGAGGGAACCAACGCAGACAAAAAATTTTCGAATGCAATCCCCTTGGCAGAATCACGTGTATCGATGGCGTCGAGCAACACTGGGAGGGTCACAAAAAGATCAATGAGAACTTCGACAGTGGGAATTTCCCAGATATTATGATCACACTCAAAATCATCAGTAACTCCTTTGTGTCTCTCAAGAATCAGTCCTGCGTGAGATGTTGGAACGAAGTTTGGATGATAGAGGAGGCAAATTTTGTTCCGGACGAAATTGCGAATTTCCTTTGGAAAAGTTTTCTCATTGAAGAAAGTCGTGGGGGATGAAACTCCTGATATAAATAGTCGTCAACAACAACAACAACAACAACAACAACAACAACAACAACAACAACAACAACAACAACAACAACAACAACAACAACAACAACAACAACAACAACAACAACAACAACAACAACAACAACAACAACAAACCAGCTGGATGGACATCTGGTTGAGGTGTGGTAAGCTCAACAAGTGCGGAACTAAACCCAACAGGGATGTCAGTGAGACGAGGGGAATTCCAAACGCCTTCACGACAAACAGCTTTCAAAGTGAGAAGTCGTTCCTTTTTCATCAGCTCAAACCAACGTTCGACCTCCCCTACCTCCTCCTCCTCCCACTCCACGTGTTGTTGAGTCCATTCCAAAGTGATCTTGGTGTTCGGAGATGACCGTTGCAGAAATAGTGTGACACAACCAACACAACCAACCAACCAACATAACCAACCAACATAACCAACCAACCAACCTGAGTTTTTGTCGAAGTCTTTGAAACACCTGGTGCAGAGTGTGACTTTTTTTCTGGGGAGTATCTTCCAGGTGAGGACGGCAAAGGGAAGGATCTGGGCAATCCAGACGAGGACGAGCTGGAAGAGGAGGAAGAAAAGCAAGAAGAGGATGATGAAGAGGATGACGAGCTGGAGCTGGAAGAGGTAAATGGTTCATTTTAGCTAAATGTAGGTTTCTATTTATGTAAGAAATAAAATCCAATTCCTCACTGGGAAATGTTCCATATGAGTTAAACCATTCGATTGTGTTGTTGTAGCGGAGAAGGAGTGCCCAATGACTACTATTGTATTCATTTTCAATCAAAATAATTTTCCATGATTTATTTCAAGAAAGGAGCTGTTGCGTTGAGTCGTAGTTGGCAAGGCCAGAATATTTGAGAATGTTTTTGAAATCTCTTTTACCAAAGTAGCGTGTGAGATCGCTGTCTGTTATTTCTTCTTTTATTTGTTGGAGTTTTTGTTTGTTGGGATTTTTTAAATGATTCAAATAATGTTGGAGATTAAATTTTTTCACCATCTAAAAAAAATAGTGAGAAAAATGATTTATTTGACAGATCGCTTGACTCCACTTTTCTCCGCCACTTTGTGTCTCCCTCTCCCCCTCTCTTAAAACTTTCTTTTTATTTGTTTGTTGTTGGCATTGTAAACACTTTCGCACATCTCCAGTCCGTCGGGATAATCTAACTAACCCTTTCTTTCTTTTATTTGATTGTTTTGTTACACATGACAACTTGCCGTCGGATTCCCGAAGCAGGGAATCCTGCATGAGAAACCTTGAAAACTCATTTTATTCACCCCACGTTTCTCGCACACATTTCTTAGAATTTTGTGAAACTCATTTTATCTTATTGAAAATCTTGCCATCTCCTTCAGTGAGAATATTACAAAACTCATTTTATTATCCCATTTTACCCCCATCCCCAGAGAGCCCTTTTGATGGTTTTAAACACCTGTTGCACGACCGTTGCACATGTTTTAGAGGCATTTTGTGAAAAATTGTGTTTTGAACCATTTTGGACGTTTTGGGAGTATTTTAGGAGCCATTTTGAGCGTTTTGTGAGTGTTTTGTGAAGCAGGACCAAACGGGAGAGCTCACTATCTGACTCGCAGAATGGAAAAAGTTTGTTTCTGTCTCCATTTATTTTGTCTCTGGTCCAATTTAATTGACAGAGTGTTCCTAGCATTTTTCTGACCCTTTCTTCTCGTTTCTATCGCCCTCTTCAATTTTTTTCCAATCTTCTTTCGTTTCCCTTCTCCCCTCTCGTCTCCTCCCTCTCCTCTTCTCTCCTATTCTCTCCTCTCCTTTACCCATGCACATGTGAATAAGATGAAAATGCCATGGATGGGGCTTTCCCCTCCTCCGAAACCTCCGACTCATCCATCCCCCCCTCGGGCCTCACAAACTCCAAAGCCGCTGAAATACAAGAAAAAAATGACTGTGGGCCAATACTACCCAGCTCTTTCTTCCACACCGAAGCAGCCACCAACAACTTATATCTCAGATGGGGGCGAAGGTTTGAAAAGTAGATGTTGACATTTCGTTGCTGGTAGTGGGCCGCCATATCGGTAATCACCAGAGCAGAAGGGGAGTCAATGTGAGTCATGTTGGTGGCGTCGATGATAATGGTTTCAATAGGCTGCTCTAACACACTATCGTCATAAGGGTGGGCAATGGTCGACCCGAGCCTCTCTGCTCGCTCAATTCGATCCCGAAACGAAGCCATGTTGATGAAGATGAGAGGAGAATCAATCTTCAACAACAATATCCCTGGGATGGTTTTCGCACGAGGAAACAACAAAACATCTCTGTACTTGGTTGCCTCTTGCTCATCCTCCTCCCAATGCCCCAAAACAGCCACCTGTGCCATTGAAGATTTCTTCACTAACATCATCAATGACATCCCAAACGCCACTAACACCCCAATCTCCGGACCAAACAAAAACGTCAGCACCAAGGTGATCAACAACACAGTCAACTCTGCCCACGCCCCCATCTTCACCAAAAAATAAATCTCTCGATAATTCGCGAGCCTCACCGACGCTGCTAACACAAGTGCACTAATTGTTACTTTTGGGATGTAAAATAGCACCGGCATCCCAAATGTGGCCATTATAAGGGGAAGACAAGAGGCCAGGAGCCCTGTGAATTGTGATGTCGCTCCTGCAGCACTACTAATTTTTGAACGTGGCATGGAGGCGGTTGCAGGAAAGGCTTGAAAGAGACCTGGGGAAGAGGGTTAAAATAAAATAAAATAAAATAAATAAAATAAAATGAAAGAAAATAAAAGAAAATAAAATAAAACAAAACAAAACAAAACAAAACAAAATCAAATCAAATCAAATCAAATCAAATCAAATCAAATCAAATCAAATGGAAAGGAGAAGATAGAAGAGGGGGGAAACCTCCAAAAACATTCATCAACCCAAACGCAACCAACTCCCTGTTTGGGCTCACATGATATGCATTGTCAATACAAAACTGCTTGCTCACCGCCATCCCTTCCACAAACCCCACCAAACAAATAAAAAACCCTGAAGGGAAACATTAGAAAAAATTATACTGGTGGCTTCCCTCCCCCTTCCTTCTGCCCCTTCCTTCTGCCCCCCTCTCTCCCACCAAACCTGGCACTAATAAGTCAGGAATCGCAGTTAAAAAAGGGACCCCAGGGGTTTTGGGGTGTGGGAAGGCTGTATCTAGCTTGCCAAATGTGTCAACATCGAGGGTGTGGAGATCGAGGGAGGCTGAAGAAGGGAGGGAAGATCAATATTGAGAAATTTAGAGATTTAAAAAAAGATTAACTGAGAGGGAGAGAGAGATACCTGACAAAATCACCCCAAAAACCAACACAATAAAGGTCGTTGGAATTGATCTCGACCAAGGTATACACTTAATTAATACTTTTCTCTTCAGAAACTCAATCAGCCCCAACATCGATAACGAGGCCAGCCCCATCACCAATGTTAGTGGCTTCGTTTGCCCAATGTTTGAAAAAAAGGTCGCTAATTCTTCAAAGGCATATCTCCCCGTCACAGGGACCCCAAAAAAGGTCCCTAGTTGACCTGGAAAGAAAGAAAAGAAAAAAAAAAGTGAGAGGGTGCTAACTCCTACTACTACTCCTCTGACTACTACAAACAACAAAACATACCCACAAATAATAAAAATGCGCAGGCATTGATATAACCACACACAATTGGACGAGAGACCAAATTATCAAGAAAACCAACTCGGAAGAGACCGAGGGCTGGGACAGATAGAAAAGGAAAGGGAGGGAGGGAAGGGAAGAAGGGGAAATTAGTGGTCGGAAGACATAGTGCACACCGACCCGCCTACCCACCCACCCAANTCCACCCACCCACTCACCGAGTGTGATACACCCGACAATGATTGACAATGTAGCGGCATACATCCCCAGGGCAGCTTGTGATGTATCTAAATTATTTCTCGCAGCAAATGAGTGAATAGTCGTGCCCACAAGCAGAGAATAAACCCCCTCTGGGCCGACAATCAAATCTTTGCTTGTTCCCATGAAGAAATAAACTACAAGGGGCATCCAACCGCTGTAGAATCCTGATATTTGGGGTTAAGAGGGGGGGGATTGTTACACACAACCCTGTTCACCAATGTACATACAGACACACAGAAATACAGACACACGGAGAAACACAGAAACACACTGAAACACAGAAATACATCAACATACTGAAATACAGAAACACACTGAAACACAGAAGCAAACAAAAAAAAACACACACCCAAAATAAATACTTACCAACAAGGGGAGAGACACCCATGACTAAAGAGTATGAAAGGCACTGAGGAACCAAAATCAACCCCACAGATAACGCAGCAAGCAAATCTTTTCCAAATTGCTGTCGAAAATTGTACCTACGGGAACAAAGGTTAGGCTAAAGTAGAGGGGGGGAGAGCAAGAAAAAAGAAAAAATCCTTGCCTTGGCATCCAATGAAAGCAAGGGATGTAATAGGGTAATCTTTTGGAAACTAAGGTCATGAACTCTCTAAAAAAACAATGAGGGAAATGGGATGGTAATCAGAGAGCGATGAATGGATAAAACACAAAACAAGGACAAAAAAAAAGAGTTCAACAAAACAAACCGTGTGTCCCCCTGACAACTCCTCTCCCCATCCTCTTCCTCCCAAGCAGGTGGACGAACCTCCACCAACAACCCCTTGCTCGCCCCTTCTTCTTCAGTCAATAACCCCTCTCCGTCAGGATATGTCTCATTCTTTCCATCAGATCTAAGGTGATGAATAGCTCTTCTCCCAGCATTGAGCAGCCCAGACTCCTCGTCAGAGGGCTTCATTCTTGGTCTCTCTGAGGGCTTTGTGCCTTTTGAAAAACTCGAGAACTTTTTCGGGACCGAACTTGTCTTTTTCGGGATTTTTATAGATTTTTTCAGCAGAAATGCAGCGCAGGAATCAACGCCAGCCCTCCCGGATAAAAAAAATTTCTTTTTTCTTTGTTTTTGACTTTGTTTTCTTGCTTGTTGGGGAAATGGAGACTGCAATTGGTAAGAACCCAATTTTTCTCCATTGGGGGTTCTAGGTAAATTGTGAGAAGGAGAAAAAAAAAAAAAAAAAAAAAAAAAAAAAAAAAAAAAAAAAAAAATTGCAAAAGGGTCCAATGAGTGTTTGACCTGTTGGAGATTCTCGGCTCTTTGATATTGCGCAATCAAAGATGAAAAATGAACAGCAAAACTCATCAAAATATGCCAAAAAGCATGAAGTTGTGGATTAAATTTCCCGAGAGACCTCCAAAAACCACAAAAAACCTGGGGAAGAAAAGCGGGCAATGAGAAAAAAGAAATTGGGGATGAGAAAGAGGCCGAAAGAAAAACCTGATCAGGGACCCAACACCCAAAAAACGCGACAAACAAAAGAACTGCATGCAAATAAAAAAGAAGAGTAATTTCCCACATTTTTCGGTTGTGTGTGTAACGCAGGGTCGCTAAAAAGCCAAAGCCAAGGAGGATGCCAAACTGGAGGGAAGCAGGTTCAAAAAATGGAAGGAGAGGGGGGTTCGAGAGAGAGAGCAGCAAAAAACCTGGATCTCGTGAAGAATCGGGAAAGTCCTCGTCAAATAAACCTGCCAAGCGGTCGAAACAATCCCATACACCCACAAACCAACCGCCACTTTCGGAAGTGATCTATTGAGATTATTTTCGAGACAAATAAAAACACTTACAAGGGCAGACCATGTCATAGGGAGCTCATCAGCCATCTGCATACTGTACCACATAGTCCCATGGAAGAGAAAACTTCCAATGCCTCAAAGAAGAAGTCAAGGTTGAGAAGGGAAGAAGGGAGAAGTCAAAGGCTGGGTTTGGAGAGAAAAGAAAGAGAAAAGAAACCAACAACACAAATTGAAATGATGAGAGCAACAAAGCGAGCTTCAAAGCCGTTTTTTGTTCGCCCTCCTTTTTCTTCATCTTCATCTTTTTTGGAGTCCTGGGAGTGATATGGGTTGACAACAATAAAATAGACCTCCGCAAGGGTCACCAAACAAAAAGTCAGACCTCAAAAAAAAACAATCAAAAAGAGAAGAGAAAGGGGTAAGAAGGAGAGGAAAAGCGAACTGGAAATGCTGTTCCAAAACTCTGCAAGATAATAGGACACCTCATAATTCTCCTCACACCAATCAATCGAAGCGGTTGTTGGTCCCCAAAACCCTTCTGCCATTTCCAATAATAAAACAGACAGCAGCCGTTGCCGGAAACAAAAAAATCTGGTCGGATTTGAACGAGATTTTGGTTCGCCAAAAAGGGAAACAATTTCCTGCAAGAAACAAGAATGTGGGAATGAGCGGAGGTGAGTTTCCAATCCAGCTCTCTGAAGCCTCACTTCAAAGGTGTGCAAAGCTTGCGAACCTCTCCAAAACGACTTGTTGTGGTCTTCAAGAAATTTCAGTTGAGGTGGTGACCGTTACAAGGATCAACGAAGGGAAAGCAACCACAATCTGTGGGAGTTGCTTCGCCCAAGTGAAAGAGCAGGACAAAAAAGCTATGTGGCAGAGCAATCCGACAAAACAGGGGGAATGTTTGTTGTGCTGCCAAATGAAAATGGTCAGGGAAAACAAGGACCTGGCCTTGTGGATTTGCGATGGATGCATGGCAATGCAAGAGGTTTGCTTCGATGTGGTGGGTTGGTTTTGGATTGTGGGGACCAATGAGGCGAATGACATGGACACCCGCCCTTAATCTCTTCTTTTCACAGAGTCTGGATGACTATCGAAGCAAAAAAGATGTGACAAATAGCTTCCCAGGTTCGTCTTCCTTTGCTTCAACAAAATCCCGTGCGAGCGCAAACCTCACCCTTTCCCTTGTTCAGATGAAATTGCGAAAAACCTTTACCTTGGCCCAAAAGAAAGTGCAGCCAACCCCAATTCCTTCCTTCCCCCTTTCCTCATCACCCACGTGCTTGTCTGCGGCAGAGATCTCCCAACCTATCATCATGCCCCTCGCCCCCCTTACTTGCCCCCGATTCGGTACCATCGACTTCCCCTTGCAGATTCTCTCTCCGAGAATATTCTTCCCTATCTCCCCCCTGCTTTTGCTTTCATTTCGGGAGCTGTCCTTCGAGGGGAGAAAGTGCTAGTCCACTGCAATGCCGGTGTTTCTCGCAGCGGAGGCGTCATCGTGGGATTTTTAAGGGAGGTCGGAGAAGGAAGATTGGGAGTGGAAGAGGTATTGAAGAAAGTGAGAGAAAGAAGGGGAAATGTTTGTCCAAACTCGCGGTTTATGTGTGATATGAAAGCAACAGAGCATCTGGCTTGAATCTTTCGCTAAACCGTTAAGGTCCTTTGGTAGGGGCACGCCTATAGTGACGTCACTTTTATGGACATAGAATGATGTAAATAAAAACGTCCAGCGACATCCAGCGGGCGTTCTTTTTTTTTCTCTTTTCTCCCTTTTCTCCTTTCTATTCAACCTCAAACGAACGTAAGCATCCCCTCCCTTCCTTTGTGTCTTGTTCTCCCCTTGCTCTCCTTGTTCTCCTTGTTCTCCTTGTTCGATCTCTTCCCTTGTACTCTCTTCTTTTGTCTTCTCTTCTCTTCCTTGTTCTCTTCTCTTCTTTTCTCTTTGTCAAAAAAAAAAATGCCTTTGTTTTGCTGTTTGTGCAACTTTTCTCCCTGTCTCATCTTTTTTTCCTCCAGCATATGGCTAGCGAAGCACCAGCCGGTCGAGGATTTGGACGTGGTGACCGTGGTGACCGTCGCGGCGGTCGCGGCGGTCGCGGTGACCGTGGCGGACGCGGACGTCGCGGTGGAGGTCGCAAGACCGAAGGCGAAGTCTGGAAGCCCGTCACCAAGCTCGGACGTCTTGTAAAGGAGAACTACATCACCTCTCTTGAGGAGATCTACCTCTTCTCTCTCCCCATCAAAGAGTACCAAATCATTGACAAGTTCTTGGGTGAATCCCTCAAGGATGAGGTCATGAAGATCATGCCTGTCCAGAAGCAGACCCGTGCTGGTCAACGCACCCGCTTCAAGGCTTTCGTCGTTGTTGGTGACACCAGAGGTCACTGCGGTCTTGGTGTTAAGTGCTCCAAGGAGGTCGCCACTGCCATCCGTGCCGCCATCGTCCTCGCCAAGTTGTCTGTCATCCCTGTTCGCCGTGGGTACTGGGGTAACAACTACGGTCAACCCCATACCGTCCCCATGAAGGTCACTGGCAAGTGTGGTTCCGTCTCTGTGCGTCTTGTCCCCGCTCCCCGTGGTACCGGTCTTGTTGCTGCCCGTGTCCCCAAGAAATTGTTGCAGTTCGCTGGTGTTGAGGATGTCTACACCTCCTCTTCTGGATCCACCAGGACTTTGGGTAACTTCGTCAAGGCTACCTTCCAGGCCATCTCCAGGACTTACGGTTACTTGACCCCTGACCTTTGGTTTGACCGCCCTCTCCCCGTTTCCCCTCTCCAAAAGTACTCTGAGGAGCTCGCTTACAAACAAGAGTAAAGGAGTTAAGTCCCATTCCAAGTAAACTTGGCTTTTAAACTTAAAAAAAAAACTTCTGTTCACTTTATTCGTGTTCTTTTGTTATTGTTTGTGGACCAAACAGAGGTCTTAGCTAGTAGTCAGGGCAGGGGTACTGTTCCCTATTCCTACGGCTTCCCCGCTTTCTATCTTGCGTGTGCAACACCAAAACTGGGTTGTTGGAGCTTCGGTTGTTGGGTTATTGGGTTGTTGGGTTGTTTTTGTCATTGATGACGTGGCAGGTTGGACTCATAGGAAGCGACCATTATCATTTTATCACGCCGCTCCTGGTTGTGCCGCAATGGCGGATTCCAAGAGGTTCTTGAAGGCCCTTTCAGGGAAGGAGAAGTGCGCTGTAGATTTGGGGAGTGCCGCGACTGCGGAGGAGATGGTGGTTGTGCAAAAATTTTTGAAGAAGTTTGACGCTTATGAGGAGAGTATTCGGTTTCTTTCGGTTGTTGCTCAAGTGAAAGGTTTTCTTTCTTCCTTTGATTTCTCCTTCTGTTTCTCCTAAACTAGGTCCTCTTTCCTTTCTTTCTTTCTTTCTTTCTTTCTTTCTTTCTTTCTTTCTTTCTTTCTTTCTTTCTTTCTTTCTTTCTTTCTTTCCTCCCNTTTTTTTTTTTTTTTTTTTTTTTTTTTTTTTGTCTTGGGCTTATTTGTCTTTGTCCTATTGCAGGAAAAGAAAGACGATGTATTCTTGTTCTGGGAAACTACATGATGTTTACTGTCAAAGAGGGGTCAACCTCTCTCCCTCACCACTCAGGGAAAGGGAAATTGAAAGTTGCTGAAGTTATTTGCTATATCAACATAGTTGAAGTAAGGCTAGATGGGATGAGAATTGCGCTAAAAGTCCGGGTTGACAAACAAGAAGGGAGCGACAAGAAGGGAAGGGAAAAGGATAAAGGGATTAAGAAAGGCGGGGACACCAAGATCTTGCATTTTAATTGTCAACAAAGTTCACTACTTGTTGATGTTCTCAGGGCGGGATGTGGCCACATTTTTGCTTCCCACCCGACAAATATGTTTGTGTTTTTCTTTTTGACTCAACTGAACTTGACTCAACTCATCTCATCTCAACTCAACCGAACCAAAAAACACCCTAATAATCAACACAGGAAACCTTCATTTCCCATTGATCCCTCTGCTTTCAATGCCTCTCCCATCCCCGAACCTGACCCCGCTACTGCCTCTCATCTTCTTTTCACCTATCGAGCTTATTGTGTTCAAACGAAAACTCGAATTAGCCCAGAATTTCTTCGATTCATTGAAGATCTGATAGCTATTTCCTCTACTGAGCTTCCTCTCTCCGAATGTCCTGGAGTGTTTGCGAAATCATCGATAACACCTTCTTTACATCCAGCATTTCAGGCGCTCGCTCATAATACTCATTTTAAATCTTGTCATTTAGTGGATAGTGCGAATAAGGATGTTGTTCCAGAGATGGCTGCAACAATTCTTCGGTTTCCTTTCTTTTTGCTCTTCCCAACATCTTTCTATTTCTCGCTTTTCACATTTTCTACATCTCCTATATTTTTTTTTGTTTCGCATTCCTCTCATATTTTTGCAAACCAATAAGACACAATCGAACAATGACAAAAGTTGTGATGTCAAGCTTGTCAGCTTCCACTGATTGGCCGATGGTGGGGATGGCTCTTGGGAGGAACCAGCACCACAATTTCCAGGTTCTGGATTTTTCAAACAACCGAATGGATAGTGATGCATTGGAAAGTTTGGGGAGGGGTTTGCAGGCGTTTACACATGGTTTGAGGTAAATTTATCACTTTCTTCTTCACTTTCTTCTTCTTCTTCCTCCTTCTTAGAGAAGAGACAGATTTTCGACTGATCTGTCTTCTAGGGAACTGAACCTCTCGAATTGCTCGATTTCTTCGAGAGGGATGGTGGCTCTTTTTAAATCTTTTTCATGTAATTTCGGAGTTTCTATTTCCCTTCAATACCTCAACATCTCTTTTAATCAAATGGATGAGGTTTATTTTTCTTTCTTTCTTCTCTTAGCTTTTCTTTATTCTTCTATTCTTTTCCATTCTGTTCTCCCTCTTCCTATCTCTTTCTCCTTCTTCTCCCCTCTCCCCTCTCCTCCCCTCCCCCTTTTCTCTTAACCCCTCACCTTCTCAAGGCTTCCTCTCATGCAATGGCCGAGTGGTGTCAAGCTGTGCACCTCTCCTCAAAACTTGTTGGATTGAATATTGCTGGAACTGGAGTTCAAATGGTTGTCGTCGCCAAATATTTTCGGTATTTTCCCCATTTAAAGTCCTTGAATGTTTCGGAAAATAAGTTGGATTTGGCGGATTGTCAAGTGTTGAACATTGCCTTGGATACAACAACATCTTTGGAAAAGTTGTCCATTGCCCGTTGTATCACAAAGCCAGATTTGATTATTCCGTTGCTGAATTCGTTGGTGGGAAATCAGGGTTTGACCGGGTTGTCGTTGGATTTGTCGAAAAATAAGTTGGAGGAAAGGGAGGTGCAGCCCTTGTGCCAGGTTTTTCTTTTCTTCCCCTTCTTTTCTTCCTTGGTTTTAAACTTATCTTCTATCAGGCGCTTTCTCATGGGCCACAATCAATTGTTTCATTGGATTTGACGGCTGTAAAATTGAAAGAAAGAGATCTTTCTGCTGTTCTTTTTGCGCTTGGAAATGATACCAAAAATTCAGCGCTGAAGCACTTAGTGATTGATTATTGTTCAGCGGAGCAAAATCCACCAGGTTTCTTCTTTTTTCCCATCCTCTCTTTCTCCCCCCCTTCTCACTTTATTTTTATTACGATCATCTATTTTAGGATACGACGAAATTGGGCGTGCATTGATTCAAGTCTTAGAAAATTGTCCCAACCTTCACGCTCTTTCAGCTCGTGGCTTTGGTTCAAAGGTAGCTATTCATACCCTCTCCCCTCTTATTCTCTCTCTTACTCGCCTTTTTCTCTTCAAAAAAAAAAAAAAAAAAAAAAAAAAAAAAAAANTTTTTTTTTTTTTTTTTTTTTTTTTTTTGCCGTCCACTTATCTTCCTTTCCAAGATGCATCACCCGAATTCCCGCCCAAAAACATGAAAAATTAAGAGAAATCCTTACCACAATCCAAACCTGTGTAACACACAACGCCGTCCAATCAGGAAAAATATCAGGAGGGGCGTGGCAAGAGGAGGAAGGGGGAGAAGCAGACTTTTTCTTTTCACCAAAGAAGGGAACCACAGAAATAGGGATTACTCCGGTGGGGGTGTATCCTCTGGAGGGGTTATCGGAACAGCTACAGGAAACTCAGCGAAGAAATATTTTGGCAGCGCAGGGGGAGGATGAGTTGGCTTTGGAGAAGTCGTTTTCGGAGGAGGGAGGGGGGGGGACTGGGAGAGGGTCTACGGTTATGAGAGCTTCTTCTCCTTGCTCTTTTTCTTTGTCTTCTTCTTCTTCTTCTCCTGCTTCTCCTTCCTCTTATTTGTGCACTAACTCTTTGCCGAATACTTCTACTGGCAGTTCTGCTAACACTTCTTCAGTTTCATCTTCTCCCAGCTCCCCGAACTTGTCTTCTTCTTCTTCTGGGGCTTCTGTCCTATCTTTATCTTCTTCAGGGGGAGGGCAACTCGGCTCTCTTTCTTTCAATGCCCCTCCTGGAACTCTTTCTCTCTCACCTCGCCAATCTTCTTTTGCTGCTCCTGCCCAGCGCCCTCCCTCTCCCCCCCCGCCTTCTCCTCCGCCATCCCCCCCCCATTCCCCTCCTCCATCTTTAATTGATGGAGACGAAGAGGGTGAAGATGATGGGTGGGAGAGTGGGGAAATTTATGAAGGAAATTTAGATGATGATGAGGAGGAAGAGGAGAAGGGAGAAGAAGAAAAGGGAGGAGGTGGAGAAGGAGAAAGAGAAGGAGAGGGGGAAGGGGAAGAAGAACGGGAAGGGGAAGGAGGGAAGGGAAAGAGGAAGTCAATTTATTTTTACAAGGCTACTGGGTCAACTCCTGTGCCTCCTCCCAGTGCTAAACCATCTCTTCGTTTGTTTTTTTCTTGCTTTTCTTGATTTTTTTTATTCATTTCATTCATTCATTTTTATTTATTCATTTCATTCATTTATTTTTCATTTTATTCATTTTTTCATTTTATTCATTTTTTCATTTTATTCATTTTTTCATTTTATTCATTTTTTCATTTTATTCATTTTTTTTCATTTCATTTATTTATTTGTTCCCACAGCTTCTGGTCCCCCTGCAAAACGAATCTCTCGCCGCCCCCCCCCCAAACACAAC
>MUHK01002360.1:0-22887 GCA_002151225.1 Paramoeba pemaquidensis
CCAAAAAGCTCCTACCACCCCCCCCCCAGCTCCCACAGCCACCTCTCTCTTTTTTTCTTCTCCCCCTTCCACTCCCCCACTTTCTTCTTCTCCCTCTTCTCCTTCTGATTTGGTGGAGTATTCTCTCTCTTCTATTCCCCCTCCCTCTCCTCGTCGAGACCCTCCATCCCAGGTTTTTATTCATTCAGTCAGTCATTTATTGTTTCTTTTTTCTTTTTTTCTCTCCCTTTTCCATTAACTCTTCTTTTAGCAAAAACAGCCACAAGCACCAGCTGCACCTCCTCGAAATTTTACTCCCTGCTAAATGTGTGGAGTTGAACAACTTTTTTGTCATGCAAGGAATTTTTTTTCAATTGTTTGTTTTATATTGTGTCTTTTTTTATTCTCAAAATAAAAAATGTAAAAAACAGAAAGCCACCCTTCTCCTCCTCTTCTCCCAGGGTCTCTTCTCATTCTAGGACTGACCCAGAAATTTTTCATTTCTCCTTCTTCTGTCATTTTGAGGAGAGGAAGGTTTCAGGCCAAAGAAAATGTTACAAGAACAAGAGAGAACCGTGCGCACTCTTTTATTTTTTTACAAATTTCGTCTTTTTCACGGTCGAGTTAATTTATTCATTTGCGGAAGAAAAAGAGATGGGGACAGAGAGGAGAAGAAGGGAGGGAAAGAGAGACAGAAAAGAAAAGTAGGCCAAGAAAAGAGAAAGAAAGATGGTAGATTCAAAAAAGAAGCCAAGAAAAAAAAAGAAGACAAAAAACAAAACAAAACAACAAAGTGGATGAAGGCCCTCACCCCCACCCCACACAATCACTCCGATTATGATAATAACTCACTAACTGTTGCCCCGACCCGTGCACAGCCCCCACCCCCGACACCCCCCCTCCCTTCAACGGATACTCCAACACCCTCACCACCTCCTTCTTCCTCAAATCCCATTCTAAAATCTGCCCCGTTTCCGACCCCGCCCATATCATATTTAGTCCCATTGCGAAACGGCAGGTGTCACGCCCGACGCGATATCGGTGGTCGCGGAGGGCGCAGGTGACGTCGTGGGTACGAAGATCACAAAGTTTGAGGTCGTGGCTGCGAGAGTTGGAGGCGAGGGTGTTCCCATCGACAACCACTGAACAGACCGTGGCAGAGTGAATATCGATGGTATCCGCTTCTTTGCCAATCACCATGTTGAATTCGCGGATTTTGTGGTCGAGGTGGGAAATGTAGCAGGAAGTGAGGCTAACACAGAGATCGGTGGGGATGGAGAGGAAGGAGAGAGATTCAGAAATCTGGAACACACCCTGTCTTGTGTTTTTCCATAGTTTCAGGGTGCGATCTTGGGCAGTGGAGATGATGTTGGATTGGTGGTCGAAGGCGGCTCCTATGACGGGACGGGTGTGGCCAGTGAGGGTGTCGATGTGACGGGAATTTTTGATGTCCCAGACGGAGATGGCGTTGTCTGGGAGAGGGGGAGGAGAGAAAGGGGGTAAGAAGGAGGGAAGGAAAGAAGAGGGAGGGAGAGAAGGAAAGAAGAAGAGGGAAAAGAAAAAAATAAAATAAAAAAACCTTTTCGCCCCCCAAGAGCATACCTCCCACAAATCGACACATCCACACACAACACACTCCGCGTAGCCCCCTGTAACGACCTCACCTCCCTCCCTGTCATCACATCCCACACCTTCACCAAATTGTCTGATGCTCCAGTCACCATAACATGCCCAGATTCACACATTTTTACACACGTTACAGGCTCTGTATGACCACTTAGGATGGTTGGACGGCGCACAGCTGAGCGGGAGAACCCAGCAACAGCACTTATGGAGGAGTTGAGGAAGGTGGGTTGTTGGAAGAGGACAAGAGAGTCACCGAAGCGGCCAGAGGAGGTGTCGATTTCCCCATGGCGAGTCCTGGGACTACTGCCACTACTGGCGCAGCGGGAGTAGGGAGGTTTGATGGGGGAGTTAGGAAGAGAGAAGTCATTTTTGTCTTGGGAGGAGGAGAGAGAGGGGGAGGGGGAGGGGGAGGAAGAGGAAGAAGAGGAGAAGGGGGAGGAGGAGGAGGAGGAGATGTGGGGAGAGCGGGAAGAGTGGGAAGAGGAGAGAGGAATTTCAGGGGATGTGGAGGAAGAGGAGGATGAAGAAAAAGAAGAAAAGTCAGAGGCGGATCGCTTTTTTTTCGGCCCCCCTGCCCTTTGTTTTGGGCTTTCGTTGTCTTTGTTTGGATCGTCTTGTTCTGTTTCGTTTTCAGCGGCAGAGAAAATGGAAGAAAAAAATCGAGAAACAACGTTTTTTTCTGTTGGTTGGATTTCTGGCTGTTGGGGGAAGAAAAGGAGGGTCAAGGTTTTGTTGTTGTTTGCTTTTTGATTTCTTCTTTTCTTCCTTCTTTTCTTTCTTTTTTTTTCTTCTTTCTTTCTTTTCTTCCAGAATCCCATTTGTACAAACCATACTACTAACTAGAGCTGCTTCAGAAACTGCTAGAAAAAAATTGGAGAAGTTTGAGTATTGTTGAAAAGGAAAAGACAAAAAAGAAAAAGAAAAAGAAAAAGAAAAAGAAAAAGAAAAAGAAAAAGAAAAAGAAAAAGAAAAAGAAAAAGAAAAAGAGAAAAAGAAAAAGAAAAAGAAAAAGAAAAAGAAAAAGAAAAAGAAAAAGAAAAAGAAAAAGAAAAAAAAAAAAGAAAAAGGAAACCAGAGTAAATGATCGTCAAATTCCTCCAAGCCGCATCTTCTTTAATTTTTTTTGAAACAAAATACTCTAGATCCTTATCTAACCTCTGCATAAAAGAGGTCCCGGGGGTAATGCAATTACTGTCAAACCGGTCCTCTGACACTTCTTGCCCCTTAAAAAATGATAAAATAGCGGTTGGAAACGGTGTGTGGTGGTCGGGGGAGAATGAATGAGCGAATGAAATCAACACAAAAAAAGAAAAAGAGAAAGAAAGCAAACTTTGGCAAGAGCTTCTTGCTTCGTTTTATGGTCATCCTGGGCTGCGCGGAAGCGCCTACTCCGTTGCTGATTCATTTTCGCACGAGGAGCAACCCCATCAACAGCCAACATCAATAAGCTGGTTGAGGGGAATAAGCAAGAGGAAGGGAAGGGAAGGGAAGAAAAGGAGAAGGCCACTTTGTGGGTTTGATCAAGTTAAAAATGATATCCAAATACTGATAGATAGCAATCACCATTGACTCGTAATTCATAGCGTTCATATCTCTCTTGTCAGAAGGGTGGGTGCAACGGTGAATAATACCGTTCCTGAGAGAAGAAGAGAGAAAGGAAAAGACAGTAAACCAAAAAGATACTGAAAGAAGAAAGCCCTCCACGCCCTCGTCTCTTCACTTACATATCCAAATACAAATTGTCAAAACGAGGGTTTACTTCTTTTCCATATGACAAACTCACACTGACCATAGGCATCCTCTCACTCAACCAGCGATAAAACTTAGGGACTCCCATGTTTCCTTTCTTTTTTTTTCTAATTCAGCCTTTCCTTTTTCTTTCCCTTTGCTACACCCTCTCTCTCCAGTCTCTGTTTGTCTGGTGGTTTTTCTTTTCAGGAGAAAAAAGGGCGCCAAAAACTTGTTTCGCCACTTTCAATGACCCAGGGAACCATATTTAGCGCCCCAAATTTTGGCCGAAAAAAAATATACTCACCAAAGAAAGGAACGGAAGGGGAGGATGTTGATTATTATGATTTATTTGCCCTTTGTCATGATCGTGGATTTCATTTGGGATGAAAATTTGAGTGAAACAATTTTTAACACCAACTTTCAATTGGTTTTGTTTTTTGTTGCACTGAGAACCTGGGTGCAAAGCAAGACAAAAAGTGAAGCTTTCTTTTCTTTTCTTTTCTTTTCTTTTCTTTCCTCAATATTGTATTTGGATATGTGTGAGCGGAACCCCCATCGAAGCTGCACTTACGAGAAACCAAACAGGCGAAAGTACTTGGACAATACAAACACATATATTGATCATATATATATTGATTCATTGACCAAGTCTTGGTGTGGACGTCACCCTTTTGGCGAACCCATTGGATACTACAAAAAAAAGAGAGTCAGATGGTGAACTGTCCCGTTTGGTCCAACTTCACTAAACACCCCACAAAACGTCTAAAAACATTCACAAACAATCCACAAAACGCCCCAAAACACAAACAGAAATCAACTCTAAACATAGCGCAACGGCTGTGCAACGGCTTCCAACACTGGTGTTATATGCTTGTTCACGCTTGTGATTTTACAACAATTTTACAACTTTTACATGACAGGGAAGCGAAAGAAACAATGGACCTCCAACTCTTCATCGTCTTGATACAATGGAGTCAACTCTTCATTGTCTCGATACTCGGACCGCTTTTGTGTTCCCCATTTTCCGAAGCTCTTTTTGCTTTTTGAAGCACCCAAATTACTGACAACAATGGCAAAGAAGTGCAAAATTCATGAATGCGAAAAGGATATCTCAAAAAGTATTCCAATACTCGTGTCGGGGTTCGATTGAGAACGTACGCTGCGTATTTCACTGTGTGTCCCCAGAATCGTTTCGTTTCGGGTCCGGATTGTTCCAGTATTCTGTACGTCATGCTCTACAACAAGCCAGAGTTGTGCAAACTTGCCCTTGAGTATCAGAAATCTCTGGGATGAAAATTGTCAAAGATTTTTATTTCCGACGAACCAATCGTGAGGACCAATAAAGTGTCACTCCAAATTTCTTTTTGTTTCTTTTATTTGAACTCTCACGCTTGGACCATGTATTTGTTTACAAGTAATCTTTGATGAATAATTACCAAATACAACCAGAACCATCATGCAATCATGAGGAACAAGAAATTGTCATGCAAAATTTATTTCTCTCTCTCTATTATCAACCAATCGTGAGGAACAAGAAAGTGTCATGTAAAAGTTGTAAAATTGTTGTAAAATCACAAGCGTGAACAAGCATATAACACCAGTGTTGGAAGCCGTTGCACAGCCGTTGCGCTATGTTTTGAGTTGATTTCCGGCGTTTTGTGGATTGTTTGCGAATGTTTTTAGACGTTTTGTGGGGTGTTTAGTGAAGTTGGACCAAACGGGACAGTTCACCATCTGACTAGAGAGCCAATTGGATCTGGACTGCATCTCACGATTTCGACGATATGGTACCTTCGATCGGAAATTGCCAAAAAGCCAAAACTCATGTTCGCGGTTTCTGGATCGTACTCAGCCGCTCCTATCAAAGCTTACAGAAAAATCTTGACAACAAAATATCTTTGGCCCTGGAACCTCATTGGACAGGGCTATGATGATAAAACTTACAACATTGAAGAAGTTGCAAATCTCCAAATAAAGACGTCAATGACTCCATTGGGTCTTCAGCCCGGACGAATTTGCAAGAAATAAAGAATTCCATTGTTTTTTGATCTCGAAATATCCCATTTCTTGTTTGTTGAAAACTTTCAACTATTATTTAGCAATAATGCATTTTTTATTGCAGGAGACAATAATACTGAAGTCACTCCTTTAAATGCCAGAACATAAAATACGAAAAAATCTCCTGAAAAAATTATCCAACAATTTTTTCCCTTTTCTTTTCTTTATTTTTGTTCTTTTTCTTTTCTTTCTCTTTTGTTTCTTTTTCTTCCCTCTGTTTCTCCTTCTTCCTTTTCTTTTTCTTCTTCTTTCTCTTCTTTCTCTTCTTTCTCTTAGTCTTTCAAGGAGTGAAATCTGACTGCAGTTTTGTGTACATTTGTTGCAAATACTCTTCGCAGGTAATTTTTTTATCTTCATTGACAAGAATTCTACCGGGCCTGTCACTGAAGATCAGTCGCCATAGCCAACGCTTCCTCCCAAAAGGTAATTTTTGTCTTTCTTTCTTTCTTTCTTTCTTGTTATTATCTTTATTTCCTTGGTCTTTATTTCATTTGGCCAGCCCGCTTCTTCAATTTTCGCATTTTTTCTCTTTCAAGTTTCTTCTTCCTCTGATCTTCTGTCATAGAACTCCACTCCTTGTCCTTTTTCTTTTGTTTTGTTTTTTCAGTAAGAGGAGAGGAGAGGAAAGGAAGGGAAATCAAAAAGTAAAGTAAAAAAAGAGAGACCTGCTGAAGTTGTTCTTGTCTTTTCTCTCTCTTGTCAGTGAGAGTAGCCTTCACCCGATTAGCATCAATAAGTTGCTGCTCAGAAAAAATAATAACAAAGAAAATAAATAAAAAGGAAACAAGAAACTAGAACGAGAGACAAGAGAGGAAACCCTAGCTTTTGCGGAATGCTTGTATTGTCCAAGAAAATCGACCAAAAACAGAGTCATTTTCAACAAAGTTCTCATCTGTGCTACATCATCTGGGAGCTGGAAAGAGTGTGAGAAAAAAAAAAAAAGGAATGAGATTCTTTTCTTCCTCCTCTTCGCCCAACAAACCACAAAAACAAATCGAAGGCATTTTGAGTGGGTGGAGCCTTTTTTGCGATCAGTGAAGTGAATGGATTTAATCAATTTTCTAGATGGAGAATGAGTGGGTGGTGGGGAAGGGGGAAAAGGCAAGGGGTCCAAACGAGTATTTTCTCAAAGTTGCTGCTACTTCTCGGTTTCCAAAGATGGCAGAAATTACAAATCGATCACAATCCGAAACTAAACAAAACTCTTTCCCAAAATCTGGGCTGTCAACGGGGTCCTGGGCTAGGGGAAGGGAAAAAAGGGAAAGGGGACAGGGTGAGAAGGAAGGATGGAAGGGAATTTTTGTTTTTAGGGGTGGTAGTGGTGCTGGTATTCGTTGTATTGGTGGTATTGGTGGGACTGGGAGAACCTGCGAGGCTATCACCATAGGTAGGCTCGTAACTTTCTCTCTATGGTTTGATTTGAGTGAGAAGATAGAAGAGGAGGGGAAGAAAAAGGGAAAAAAGAAAAATGTACATCTGCTTTGCGAACAACAAGACAATTCATCGGCTCGAGAGTATTCATTGGCACTTCAATCATCAAATCATCCCTCTCTTTTGTGTAGTAGTTGTAAGCAACAGAGAAAATATCCTTTAAATAACACGATCAGAAACAAACAAAATGGTGAAACTGGGAGAGATTCGATCCTCTATCTACCCTTTTCCCGCCCCCTCCCACCTTTCCTCTCACTAACCTGTCGAGATTTCAAGACAAGGGTGGCCAAAATTCCTGCGCAGTTTTTGTGTCCGGTCCCCAAAATCTTTTTTTGTTTCATTTTTGTTGTTCAAGGAGGTGGTGAGTTTGTTTGTGTTTATTTGTTTGTTTGTTTGTGCTTGTTTGTTTGTTTGTTTGTTTGTTTGTTTGTTTGTTTGTTTGTTTGTTTGTTTGTTTGTTTGTTTGTTTTTTTAAAAAAGAAAGAAAACCGCGTATTCAGTGGCACTGAGGGAAGCAACCAAGTCGGTGTTTTTCTTAATTCTGTTTAGAAAATAAATTGGTTTAGAAAAAAAGAGAAAAATCCTTCCCCTCTCACTTCCATCGCTTCAACGATCACTAAAACAACAAGTCCTTAGACAGACAACCAACATACGTGTCAGTTCGGCGTAGAGTATCACCCCCAACACCAAGGTAAAGGAAAGCTTCTCTGAAGAGATCTCCAAATTCTTCTCCAAACTTGTCGGCAATCTCCTATTCGAAGAGGGGGTAAGAAGAAAAGAAACAGAAAAAGTGCAAACCAATCTCCACCCTTTCGAATAACACCAAACAACAGCAACAAAAATACAAACCCTGTTTTGTCTGCGACCAAAAAAGTAGTACAAAACATAAAAAACAATCACACCCACAAGACAAAGATCAGGGATAAATTGGGCCAAAATCTCTTCAGAAGAGAGGGTTTTCTTTGGGATTTGTTGACGTTTGGGTGCTTCTTTTTTTGGTTGTTGCTGTTGATGTTGCTGTTTCCCACCTTGGTGAGCTCCGAGGGATCCTGTAAAAAAGATGGTTGGCTTCTATTTCGAGGTGTTTGTGGATGGGAGTTTTCGATTTGAACCTTTCTTCGAAGAAACAAACTCTTCGTCATCATACTCATCAAAGGGGTCTTCTTTATCCTCTTGAATCTCTTCGATCTTCAGGCCAGCCTCTTTTTTCTGTGAGTCGGACTCGAACTGCTTCTCAAAATCGTCCTCGAATTCTTCTCGAAAAAAAAAAAAAAAAATTAACCAAAACAAAGCACAAACAAAAAAAAAACGAGGGGAAACTCTCAAATGAGACAAAGAAAGAACCTGCATTTGAGGAAACAACAGAAAAGGCGAACAGGGAACAAAGAACCAACAACAAGAAAGACTTCATCTTCCCTTTTTCTTGTTGTGTCGACAAAAAAAAAAAAAAAAAAAAAAAAAAAAAAGGCCACGTTTCAAGGTGCAAACAAAGCAACTTATTTGGAGGGTCGATGGTTCAAATCCCACCGAGAGTGATTTATTGAAAGGAAAGACGTGTCTTCTTCTGGGTTTCTCTATTCTTGAAGAAGGAGAAGAGAATGCTTCTCCCTTCTCTTTTCCTCTTCCTCACCCTCCTTTCTCCACCTTTTGTTTTTGGGAAAGTCAACCCCTTGAAGGACCCGCCTCCCCCAATTTTGTATGCTGTTGTGGAGTGTGCAACGACAATTGATCCCACTCAACCAATTGTCATCGAGGTTTATTCCAATTGGGCACCTTTGGGGGCAAAAAGATTTGTGGAGTTGGTCAGAGATGGATATTATGACCGTTCGCCAATTTTTCGAGTTGCAAAGGTTCTGTGGTTTTTTTTTTTGATTATTTTGGTGATTTGTTTCTCACCGACAAAAAATTTGGGATCATTCCTCTTCTTTTCTCACTCCAGAGGGGAAGAAATTGGGGATACCTGACACAATTTGGAATTTCTCTTGACCAGGTCCAATGAAACCAAAATCAAACTCCAAACGAAATCAATCTCAAACCCAAACTGGAACAGGAATTGGAGGAGAAATGGGGGCAAAGGACATTCCCGGACGACCCAAGTTTGGGCTTTTCTTTTGATAGAGGAGATATTAGTTTTGCTGGGAATGATGCTAATTCACGAGCTACCCAGGTTCTCTGTCTGTCTCCCTCCTCTCCTTTTCATTTTACTTTCAACAATGACTCTCTTTCCCTCTCTCTTCCTCTTTCTCTCTTTCTCACTCCTTCCTTCCACAGGTTTTTATACCTTACAGCGACACAACCTCCAGAGAGCTGGGAAATGCTCCTTGGGAAACCCCTTTTGGGAAAGTGGTTGTTGGTATGAATATTGTTGATGAATTTTATGATGGGTTCGAAAATTTTTCTTGTCAAGGGGGAACGAGGGGGACAAAAAAAAGAAGGGAAGAGTGACGGTTGATGAATCTTGCTGATGGGCACACACATACAGAAACGGAGAATTATCCCTCGATATCCCACCATTTGGCCAAGGCCCCAACCCACACAAAATCAAAACAATTGGGAAACCATACTTAAGGTTTTCGCCATCATTTTCACTCTTTTTTACAGTCCATTTCTCTTCCTCTCCCCTCACCTCTTCCCTCCCCCCCCAAAAAAACAGAAAAAATTTCCCACAGCTAACTTACATGGAAGAATGTGTCGTTTCAGAAGATTTTACACGCCAAAACCCCATCAGAGAGAACAAAAAAAGTGTTCTTCCCCTCTTCAGGGCAGGGGGGGGAGGGAAGAGGGAAGAGGGGAGGGTAAATGGTGATGATGATGACCAGTGGAGCGAGAGAGAGGAGAGGAAGAGGAGAAGGGAAGAGAGGAAAAAGAGGAAACGAGAAAGAAACTGGGATTGAGAGGGAGGAGCCACAAAAGCGAAATTGGTGTTACTTTTTTGTCGCTGAGAGAGTGTCCTTTAGCAAATGATACTCATTTTTTGCATGAAAAATGATTGCTCTTCTTTTTTCCGAGAACAAGAGGCGCTGTGTCTCTGGAGGAGTCGAGGGGCTTGGATAAACACAAAATTGAAAAAGATTTTTTTGCTTAAAAATTTACCAACAAAAACCTTCTACTCCCTAAACTCCCCATAAGCTTCCTGACTACTTTTCTTGTTCTTTCTCGCCTCATGTCTTTCTCTCATCCTCTGAATCTTGCTCTCCGAACGAAGCTTCTGCTCAATCTCACCGAATCCCCAAGCGTCCTTTCGTGGCACAGGAATAATACGAAGAATGAGACCTACACACACAAAAAAAAGTCAATTTAAATCATAAAAAAAGTTTTGTTGGAGAATTGAAAAAAATAAAAATAATAAAAATGATAAAAATAATAATAAAGAGAGAAGGGGAGAAAGAACAAACCGAGAGGCATGGATCCAAAACCAATGAGAACAGTGATGATCCACTCGCCCAAACTGAGGGGTTCAGTATGGAAGGCGATACCTCCGAATTGGATGATCAATATTTGGAGGATAACGGTGATAATAAGGACACCCACGAAGATGGGGTTGGTGAAGAAAGAATCGAAAACGTTCAATTCTGTGGAAAGTTTTGTGAGTGTTATGAAGGAGAGAGAGGAGGAAAGAGGAAAAAAGAAGAGAAAAAAAAGAGAAAAGAAAAGGAAAAAAAAAAAGAAAAGAAAAAACCTCCATTGCACTTCCGAGAGTTAATTTCGTTGAAAATTTGAGCAAACACAAATGAGTTGAAGATGTAGGTGTAGTGAAGAACAGACGCATCCTCCACATACCAAATATAAGGCCCAACAAACATGATGAAGCACAAAATCACAACTTGATAAATCCCCTGCCCAATAATATTCTTGATCATGATATTGGATAGCAACCAGGCCTTGTTGATATTGATGGGGGGGCGGTCCAACAAATCGTGATGAGGTTTTTCAGTTCCGAGGGCGAGGGCGGCCATGGTGTCCATAATTAAGTTCACCCACAACAATTGGATGGCCTTGAGGGGAGAACCGCGCTGGGACAAGGCTCCGATGAAGGCGACGAGAAGAGCGGAGAAGTTGACGGTCAACTGGAATTGCAAAAACTTACGGATGTTGTCAAAGATACAACGACCCCACAAAATAGAAAATACGCACGAATTAAAGTTATCATCCAAAAGAATGATATCAGAAGCTTCTTTGGCGACATCAGTTCCAGCAATACCCATAGCCAAACCAACATCAGCTTGCTTTAGAGCAGGGGCGTCATTGGTACCGTCACCGGTGACACCAACAACGTGTTTGTTGGCCATGAGGCGCTGGACAAGGCGGAGTTTGTCCATGGGGAGAGAACGAGCGAGGACCTGCAAGTCAGGGATAATACGATCGATTTCAGCGTCGGACATCTTGGCGAAAACAGGCCCCTCAATCGCAAGACCTCCCTCAGTAAGAATTCCGGCCTCCTCAGCGATTTTTTTGGCAGTGGAGATGTTGTCACCAGTAACCATACGGACGACAACACCGGCGTTTTGGCACCTGAGGACGGCATCAGGGACCTCCTTGCGGATGGGATCACGAATACCGACAATGGCCAACACAGTCAAGTCTTGCTCGGGAGGCTCGACCTCCACCTCGGGGTTGAAGTGAGGCATATGCCTGCAGGTAAGACAAAGAGTACGAAGACCCCTTTGAGCAAGGCTTTCGACGTACTGCAAAAGCTGGCCCTTCATATCGTCAGTCAAAGGGATCTCCTCACCATCACCACGCATCACGCTTACGGAGTTTCTCAGAACAATCTCGGGAGCACCTTTGCAGTAGAGGCGATGACCAGAACCAGAGGGAACCACACAACTCATCTTTTTCCTAGCCGAAGAAAAGGCATACACCTTGGTGACCTCGGTGTTCTTTCGGATCTCCTCGTAGTCGTAACCACAAAGGCTGGAGAACACCAACAAAGCACACTCGGTCTTGTTTCCAATAAACTTGGGGGGCAGTCCCTCGGATTCTCTCATCTCCACACGAGTCGAAGGAGAGGAGTTCACGGCAATGCTCTCGTGGATCATGTGGAGCACTTCGTTATCAACGTTCAAGTTGGGAGGAACCATCTGAAACTCCTCCCCGGCCATCCACCCAGCTTCTAAAGTCATCTTGTTCTCAGTCAACGTCCCGGTCTTATCGGAACAGATATCAGTCGCCCCTCCCATGGTCTCACACGCAGCCATCTTCCTCACCAAGTTGTTGTCCTTCACCATCTGCTTCATAGAGTAAGCCAAGGAAATGGTCACAGCCAAGGGCAGACCCTCAGGAACAGCGACCACGACAATGGTAACAGAGATGATGAAGAAGTCGACAATGTCTCGGAGGCTGTTGAAGCTCCACTCTTCGTCGCTAAGATCATTGAACCAGTAGATCATCAAGATGATAAACACCAAGACAGCCACAAACAAACCACACAAACCGATCTTTTCGGCCATGTCTCCAAGATTTTTCTGGAGGGGAGTTTCTTGGCGATCATCGCTCAATTTCTTGAGGGTGATTCCCCACTGAGATCTCTCTCCAGTGGCAACCAACAACATTCTTCCCATACCAGCATCACACTATTTTTGCAAAAAGAAGGAGGAACAAAGAGAGGGGGAAGACAATATCGGAACAAGTGTTAACACGATGGAGAAAAATGAAGGAAAGGAAGGAAAGGAAAGGAAAGGATGAGAGAATAGGGAACCTGGCAACCAGACAACATACGATAATCCCCATTAGGGGACTTGTGGAGTGAATCGGGCTCACCAGTCATGACAGACTCGTCGACAGTGAGTTCATCAGCTTGAACAAGGATACCATCAGCGGGGATTTGGTCACCACAGTCGATGATACAAAGATCCCCAACGAAGATTTCGGAGATTCGAACCTCACATTGCTTTCCTCCACGAATGAGCTTCACTTCTCTGTTCAATTAAAAGGAAAAAAAAAAAAAATCAGAAAAGGAAAGAGAAAAGGAAACAGAAGCAGAGGGTGCGGTTCAAACTTGTCTTCTTTCACTTTGTTCAACTCACGGAACTGTCCCTCTTGTTGATACTCGTTCACAGCAGTAACGATTGTGACCAACAACACAGCAATCAAAATCGCAAGTCCCTCGATCCAAGCGTGACCTCCATCTTCTCCATCATCAGCAGGAGCAGGGGCAAAGATACCGATAAGCAACGAAATGAGAGCAGCAATGCAAAGAATAATGATGGTGGTATCTTGGCAGGCCTCCCACCACAGAGAGAAAAAGGTTTTACGGGGTTTTTGTGGGTAGGTGTTATCACCATAAAAGAGTCGCCTAGTCTCGAAGCTCTCGCGAACTTCACTTTCAGAAAGACCCTCTTTCAGATCAGTCCGAAGCTTATTTGCAAGCCCTTCTATTCCCCCTGGAGTTGACGGAATGGGTAAGCAACAAAGAAAAGAGGAGAAGAAAGAAGAGCAAGAAAGAAACCTAGCTGCTCTATTAATTGGGCACATTCTTCTTTTTGGACAAAGGCATTGCTGAGATCCTCCGAAGAGAGCTCAAAAGCCATAATGAGAGAAAAACAAGAGCTTCAACCCTCAAATAAGCGGCTCAGGAGAGAGAAATTGGGGGGGAGAAGATTCGGTGCTCCCACACAAGTTTTTCGCGGCAGCCTCTCAACAGTTCCCAGTGACGTCACGTCAATAAAACGTCAAAATGATGTCGGTATGGATGACAGCAAGGGAGCCGATTGTGCGAGATCTGAAAATTTATTTTGTGTGCAAAATACAGTATAGTCGGATATCTTCGGTGATTTGAACAGACCCAATAATCTTCGGGAACTCTTCCGAAGGTTATTGGGTTGTTGAAAACGGCTCGAAAAGTCTTCCAATATTCTTGTCCCTGCTGTTGCGAATCATCAAAAGACCAGTGGCCAATGAGCTCAATAAACTCAATGACAAAGAGAGAGAAGCAGAAAACAGAGAAGGGAAAGAGAAAGACAGAACGGGAGAGAGAAAGAGAAAAAGAAAAAGAAAGAGAAAGAAAATGTCATTCAAGACAGAGAGAGATGGCCGTTCAAGAGAAAGAGGGGGCCATTCAAGACAAATAGAGGGCCGTTCAAGACAAATAGAGGGCCGTTCAAGAGAGAGGGCAGTTCAAGAGAGAGAGAGCCGTCCATGAAAGAGGAGAGCCATTCAAGAGAGAGAGAGAGAGAGGGAGAGGGCTGTTCGAGAGAGAGAGAGAGAGGGCCGTTCGAGAGAGAGGGCCGTTCGAGAGAGAGAGAGAGAGGGCCGTTCCAGAGAGAGAGAGAGAGAGAGAGAGAGAGAGAGAGAGAGAGAGAGAGAGAGAGAGAGAGGGCCGTTCCAGAGAGAGAGAGAGAGAGAGAGAGAGGGCCGTTCCAGAGAGAGAGAGAGAGGGCCGTTCCAGAGAGAGAGAGAGAGAGAGAGGACCGTCCACAAGAGAGGATAGCCAGAGAGGGCCGTTCAACAGAGAGAATAAGGGATGTTCGAGAGAGAAAAGGCCAATGGGAAAGAAATAGCTCAAGGAGAAAAGTTTCGATCTTTTGAAAAATCCACAGCAACAATAACACAGCCAATTTGTTCTCTTTTGTGTGGGGAAATGAAGAAAACATTTTTTGTCCTTTTTTGGTATAAATTTGTGTTGTGTTTGGTTGTTGTGTGTGAAGTATGGATGAAGTGCTGATAACAAACCAACCCGTTGTCTTGGACAATGGGTCAGGGTCCATTAAGGCTGGGTTTGCCGGAGGAGACAAACCAAAATGTGAGTTTCCTTCTTTTGTTGGGACCCCAAAGCACGATCGAGTGATGGCAGGGGCGCTTGAAGGCGACAACTTTGTTGGCCAGCGGGCCCAAGATTTCCGGGGGTTGATGAGGATCAATTATGCGATGGAGCATGGGGTTGTGACCAGGTGGAATGACATGCAGAAGCTTTGGAGGCAGGCGTATGAAGAGTTGAATACAGAACCATCGGAGCACCCTGTCCTCTTGACTGAGGCCCCTTTGAATCCTAGACGCAACCGCGAGAAATCGGCCGAAATCTTCTTTGAGTCTTTCTCCGCTCCTGCACTTTTCTTTTCCACCCAAGCTGTTCTCAGTCTTTATGCCTCTGGTAGAACCACAGGGATTGTCCTTGACTCTGGGGATGGTGTTTCTCATGCTGTTCCCGTGTTCGAAGGTTTCGCCATGCCCCACGCAGTTCAAAGGATGGATCTGGCTGGCCGTGATGTCACCGACTACCTCCAGATCGAGCTCAGGAGAGCGGGGTACACCTTCCAAACCAGTGCCGAGCGCGATGCCGTGAGGGAGATCAAGGAGAGGGCCTGTCGAGTCGCGTTCAACCCAGCTGAAGAAGAGAAGACCCACCAAACCCGAAGGGGATACGGGATCAGCCGCCGAGGAGTGGAGAAGAAGAATGTTGAGTACCGACTCCCGGACGGTAAGGTCTTGTCGTTGGGGGCAGAATGCTTCCGCGCCCCGGAGATTCTTTTCCAGCCGGACTTGGTGGGCTACGAGTCGGAGGGAATCCACCAACTTATCCTTCGATCGATTCAGAGAACGGATTTGGATTTGCGCGCCAACTTGTATGCGAACATTGTGTTGGCTGGGGGGTCGACGTTGTTCAGTGGGTTTGGGGACCGTCTGTTAAGTGAGCTGAAGGCTGGGGCTCCAAACGACATCAAGCTCAAAATCTTGGCCCCCCAGGAGAGGAGGCATACCACTTGGATTGGGGGCTCCATTTTGGGGAGTTTGACAACTTTTAGTCAGATGTGGGTTTCGAAAGGTAACTACAACGAGTACGGGCCTTGGATTCTTCACAAGAAGTGTTTCTAAGATCAAAATAGAAAGAAAACAGAGAAAAACAAACAAACAAAACACGATAAACACAAATTTCAAAGATGTTCTTTTTATCTTGATGTTGACCCACAATCGTCGACGATTCTTTTTGTTCTGGGGTTTGGAAGAGCTTGGGAAGCGTTTATTTCTTTCCAAGTTTTTTTTAGTACTTGGGCTCTGGTTGTTGGGTCAACAAGAGGCCGAACCTCCTCTTGCACTGAATCCTCTCCTTGGAGTATTTGTCATCAGGGGAGAAGCGGGCTGGAAGGAGAGAAGGGGAAAAAAGAGAATTGGAAAAGGGGGCAAGGAGAATGGGAAAGAGAGAAGAAAAGTGGCATACCTGGGTGAGCAGAGTGCGTTGGTTTGCCCTCAGGGGAAACTTTCTGCGGAAAAAGTGTTGAGTGGTTGAGGAACATCATCACAACACAGCCCATCACATCACAGGGTTCCAACAAAACACACAAACATCAAAAGCATCAAACATCAAAACTTACCTTCATGGTGTAAATTCTCTTCCCTCCATCGTCCAGGTAGTACATAAGATGCTGGGAAGAAAAGAAAAAGGGAAGAAAGAAAAAAAACGGGAAAAGGGAGTGAGTTAAGATACGATCGATAGAAGAGGAAGAAGTGGAGGAAAAGGCAAAGAGAGGGGGGAGAGAGAAAGGGAAGAGAAGAGAAGAGACAACACACCATTTTCTCAACCGCTTGGCCTTTGGCGCTTCTTCCAAAACAAAAAAAACTTCCTTTACCTTATTTAGAAATAACAAGTTGAGGTGATTTTTTGGTTTTTTTATTTTTATTTTGGGAATGGCTTTTCCGCAGAGAAAGCAGGGAGTTTCTAATCCCCACTCTCCTCCTCCTCCCCTCCCTCTTCAATCCCCTCCCCAACCTTCTCCTGAAACATTTTCTCAATCTCCTCCAAGCTCATGCCCTTCATTTCCGGAAGAATAAACTTGCAAAACCCTGCCCCCAAAATACACATGAACGCATACAACATGAACGCGCCGGAAACGGAAATGGCCGCGGATAGGGGGAGGAAAGTGGATGCCACAGTCCCAGAGATTGCTCTGTTGACGATCACGCCCAAAGACATTGCTCTTCCTCGAATTTTGAGAGGGAAGACTTCTGAGGAGATGACCCAATTGCCTTTATTGGGGAAAGAGAGAGGGGGTGAGAAGAGAGAAAATGGGGTGGCAAGAGAAAAAAAAAAAAAAAAAAAAAAAAAAGACCTGGGCCAATCCCAAACGAAAATGAAGCCATGTACACAGCAATCGAAAACAAAATAAAAATTGCACTCGGAGACTCAAAAAACGTTTCACTAAAAGCTGATGAGAGCAAAAGAAGTGCAAAAAACATCCCCCCGAAGCTCGCATACAAAAACGGTTTTCTTCCCTTTGTCTCCATGTAGAACATGGGTGGGAAAATGAAAAGGAGCTTGATTATCCCAATAACGACAGATCCTGCGAGGATCTGGGAGAGGGAGAGGAAGGGGGGAAGGGAAGACAATTAGCTCATCTTGAAATGAAGGGAAAGCGGAGGGGGGATGGGGAGAAAAGAACCTCATTTGTTTCTGTCATTCCTGCTTGTTGAAGGACTTGTGGGGTATAGTATACAGCTGTTTCGACCCCACAAGCTTGCTGGAAGAAATTAATTCCCAATCTATTGAGGGGGTTGGGTCAAAAAAACTCTCTTCCCTTCCCAGCCGCCGCTACAAACCCAACAAGCAACACAGCTCGAATAAACGGGGTGGAACAGCAAAGCAGGTCCTTCCACGCGACTTCTTCTCCCTGAGTCTTCTCCAGCACATCTTCAATTTCTTCTAAAATATCTTGGATCTGGTTTTCTGTGTATTTTGCCTTTCTTAGCACTTGGTTGGCTTCCTCTGGAATGATTGTTGGATGATTATCATCGCAGTTTTTTTTTTTTTTTTTTTTTTTTTTTTTTTTGCAATTTAACAAGAGAAGAGAAAAGGAAAAAATAAGAAGAAAAGAAAGAAAGAAAGAAAGAAAGAAACAAAGAAAGGAAAATAGAAAGAAAGAAAGAAAGAAAGAAAGGAAAAAAAAAACAGAAAAAAAAGAAAACAAAAAAGAAAAAGAGGAAACTAAGATTGTAATTACCTTTGTAACCATGCATAAACAGCCACCGTGGGGACTCAGGAAGGAAAGCGATACAAATAAAGAGAACAACGCCGGGAATGGCCCCCATTCCCACCATCACCCTCCAGGCCATTGTCCCGGGAAGGCCACTGAAGGCAAGGTTTGATATGTATCTACACGGAAGAGATGAGGTGAGTTTTTTTTTTTTGGTAGGTTTTTATCTGATTTTTGTTTTCTTTTCTTTTCTTTCTTCTTTCTTACAAACCCCAAGAGAATTCCAACATTTACAGCAATTTCTCCTGTAGCCACCAAACCTCCTCTGCAAAAGGAAGGGTCAATAAAAAGTGCAGAAAAGGAGAAAAAACAAAGGAAACGAAAGAAAAAAAAAGAAAAAAAAGAAAAAAGACCTCAAAGAGCGAGGAGACATTTCAGCAATGTAAACAGGCCCAAGAACATATCCAATCCCAATTGCAACCCCATTAGTTAGCCTGTTTTCCTTGAATCAATTCTCTCTCTCTCTCTCTCTCTCTCTGTCTCTCTCTCTCTCTCTCTCTCGGCCTCCTCCGCCTCCCCCAACCCCCCCTACAAACAAACCTAAAGAGCATGAGAGAAGAGTAGTCAAATGACAGAGCCATCCCAACAGAGCCTGGAAAAGAAGAAAAAAATGGAAAGGAAGTCAGACAATGAGATTCAGGAAAAAGAAAACATAAAAGGGAGTGAAAGGGAAGGAAAGCCAACCGATAAAGCCAACAAAAGCAGACAAAAAAACAATCCATTTACGGCCTAATTCATCAGTTGCTAACCCGGCGACAATCGCTCCTATTGGGGGGAGGACATGATGAGGAAAAGAGGAAGGGGGAGAGAAGAAAGAAAAGATAAACAACCCCCCTAAAAGAGAATACAATAAAGAGAAAAAATAAAAACAATCACCAACACCCAAAACCACAAACCAACAGCAGAAACAAGGTTCAAAGACCCAATCAAAATCCCTTGTTGTATATCTGTCAACTGCATATCTTCTTTGATAAAAATCACCGCACCACTCATAACCCCAATATCGTATCCCAACAATACAGAACTTACACTCACAACAATCACACACAAGACCATAAAAAGGTTCACCTTCTCCCCCTCAATCACAACATCCGGCCCCTCAAAGCCCTCTGCCCCTCCTCCCCCCCCTTCCTCTTCTCCCACGCCAATATTCACGCTGCTCCATCTCACTTCAACCATTGACTCATTTTCTTCATCCTCCGTCAGCCCCACATCCCCCCATTTTGGTTGGACTTCTTCCTCCCCGTCCATCTTCTGCATCTCCACATCCATCTTGGGTCTTGTAATTGGAAAGATCTGGGAGAAAGAAAAACAAAAACAACGCGGCTACGATTGACCGTAATTTTGGCGGTGCCGGCGACAAAATAATAATTCTCTGCCCGATATTTCTGTATTTCATTTTGTTCCTTCGGCAATGGCTGCTTCCGTCCCTGATTGGAGTTATGTCGTCTGTGACAAAAATGTTCATCGATGCCAGAAACATCATCTCGACAGCTCCTACTGCTTGAAACTTAGACGACCAATTTTAGTTCCTTCTACGACAAAATCGATTGGGTTTCTTGGTTTGTGGAGCGGAGTCACAACCAAGGGTGATTTGAAAGTTGAGAAACCACAAACGCCGCACATTTACAAAGAGACATATTTTTAAGTATTTCTCGTTGCTTCAGTTTCTCGTTCTGCTCCCGCTTCGAAAACGAACAGCGAAGTTGAAATATTTGAACCCACAAAAAAATGGGATGACTGGATGGACCGTTGCGCACGTTGGTGGTCTTTGACTGGTGTCTCTCGCATCGAAGCTGGTTTTTTTTGGGAATTATCTTTCGACAAGTCTCCTTCTCTTTGTCCAGAAACCAGACACCATCAACCCCAAATTTTACGAATTATCATCTTAAACTCAGTCCTGCGCCAGGTGAATGATGCTATAGTAGTTGATGCTTCCGTCTTTGATGTAGAAAACAAACTCAAATCTGGTGTGGAACCGATAGTTTTTTCTGTTCCACTTAAGCGTTTAAAAAATAGAGGCAAAAGAATCGAGCAAACAGAATTTTTGAAATTAATCTCTTTCTTAAAATTTGAAACTTAAATTTACTCTTCCCAAACATCTTCGACAACTAACCCATCACTAAATTGATAATAATCATCCCACCTTGGCAAAATGTCAGTTGGAAATTTGGAACTCACCAAGGTAGAATTCTGAGCTAACTCTGCTTCAAAAGAAGAAAATTTGGAAAGGAGCTTCGGGTGACATGTAGCTAAAAACACCATAATCTTGCTTGGTGCTGGAGAAGCATTGTCACAAACGGAGGGTGGTTGGGTTTGATTCAATTGAAGAGCATTTTCCGTCCCAACAACGTAAATTGACTAAAAGGCAAATTCGGTATTCGATTTCAGTTTCCAAAGCCATCGATTAGACGTTAAAAAGTGTCGACCAATTATCCAAGCCGGAGTTGAACGAGAAAGAAGGTCGAAATCAGCGGTGTCGTAATAAGATTCTTCGCAGGGTTCGTGATTGTCTCCCTTTCTTTTCCATCCCGATTTTGTTTTTCCACAAGATAATGTTCATTTGTGGACCAACATCACAGCATATGCAAGATGAACGAGGGATTACAACAACAACAACAGAAAAAAAGATTCCTAATTTTTAATAATTTTGCGATTTCAGCAAGTTTTTTAATTTGCCAATTTGGCGATTAAAAGCAGCTCTCCCAAACAAGAAAAAAAGAAGGTGAAAAGAGAAATTTGTGGTTGAGTTTTTATTTTCTTAATTTTCCACTCCATGTGGCCAAAGGGGACCGTAAATATTCTTCAGACCCCAGGCCCAAGTGGAGGTACCCTGGCATACCTTGGTGCCAAGGTCCCTTAATTTCCACTATTTTTCTTGCACAGAAAGACAGACAGACAAAAAAAAGCAGCAAGTGAGCGAACACCGTGCAAACAAACAAACAAACAAAACAAACAAAACAAACAAAACAAACAAAACAAACAAAACAAACAAAACAAACAAAACAAACAAAATAAAAAAATTAACAAAATAAACAAAATAAACAAAACAAAACAAACAAAACAAACAAAACAAAACAAACAAAGACAAAATTATCCCCAAAGTTCAGTAAAATGAGTCACAAGGAAGGCAACAACATCCCGATTGCTCATATTTAACATAGTATCCTGGAGGGAAGGGGGAGGGGAGGGTTTAGGGAAAAACAATCAACCAAAGGAAAATCAAGGAGTGGACGGTTCGAGAGAGGGCCATTCGAGAGAGAGAGAGAGAGAGAGAGAGAGAGAGAGAGAGAGAGAGAGTGGCTTCTGANGATTTGGACAAAGTGATGAGTACAGCTTTGTTCTTCACAAAAGAGAGAGAGAGAGAGAGAGAGAGAGAGAGAGAGAGAGAGAGACCTGAGTCTGTTTTTCGGGTTTAATCAAATTGGGACCAAAAACAATCCCCAAATTACTGGGAGCCATCTTATTTTTCTCCGAATGTTTCTGTAAATCAAACAAAAACTGAAATAAAAACTGAACAAGGGGGGATTGGGCCTTAGGAATGAGCCGTAGCAGGATTTTGTACTCAGCAATGAGGGGTTTGGGGTTCTCTTGGTCAAAGAGTCGTTCTTGTTGGTGAAGATTGTTGGTTGTTGATTGGGTTTTGACATTTTTTGATAGGTTGAGGGGAAGAAGGGGGAGAAAAAAAAATTGAGAAAAGCAGGGAGACAGAGACAAAGACAGAGAGGCAGAGAGACAGAGAGACAGAGAGGCAGAGGCAGAGAGAGTACCGAAGGATTGGATCAAAGGATCATAGAGAGTGAAAGGGAAGAGAGGTTCAGGGAGAGAAGAGAGAAAGGTTTTGAGGAGGCCTGCTACAACATGTGGGTCTTTCACTTTTCTTTCCAAGTCAATCACCTCTGTTGATTTGTTTGAGTCAGCACAGTTTTAGATTTCGGGGATGACAATATGAAATTATGATATTTTGGTATTATGACATTATAATATTATGACATTATTATGATATTACGGTCTTCCCTTGTCTCCCCCTCAACAAGTACACAAACAAAAAAATAACCTAGGGGGGACTTGTACAAAGCTCGGAGGCGAGAGAGCTCGGCTTGGTTGGGAGAAACTCGAAACACACCGTGAAGGGTCATGCCTAGAGGAGAGAGAGAGATGAGGAAGGAAGGAAGGAAGGAAGGTAGGTAGGAGGGAGGGAGGGAGGGGAGAGGGTCGTTCAAAAGAGGGGGAGAGAGAGAGAGAACCGTTTCTTCGAATGTAAGTCACACATTGGTCGACCAAAAAAGGAATCTCTCTGCAAAATAAATCAATAAAGTGTGTGTATGAGTGTACGTGTGAGTGTATGTGTGTGTACCTTCCAGGAACTGCCTCCAAAAGCTCATTCAAAGGCATGCCAATCAACTCAGTTTTGTCCCCAAAATAATTCTTTTTTGCAAATGTGATCCCCTCAATGTTCCCTGTTGAGAGTGAGTGGGCGACAACAACAGCAACAATGACAAAAAACAACTGACCTTCTGTTGATAATATCCCCCGAGTAATTAACTCAGCCATATCAGGCCTCTTCGTTCTTAAAAAATTCTCCAAAACCGTGCGAGTTTGTTTCTTATTCTGCATAATTGAGTCGTTGTCTCCTTCCAAAAAACTACACATAGAAACACTCGAAGAGAGCATCGAAGAAGAAGAAGGTGGCGAAGCATAGGGGGTAGAGGAGGGGACGGAGGGGGCGGATGAGAAGCTATGGAGGGATTGAGAGGGCCGAAGACCAATGGGGATGGGTTGGTTTGCGGCGGAGGTGGAGGGTGGCGAAGAGGGCCCAGAGGGGCGGGCTTCGAAAGGGACTGGGAAGGAGAGGGGGAAAGGGAAGAGGAAAGTTAGTTTCTCAATAGAAAAAAAATCCACATTTTAACCCACTCTTGCTGTTTATCTTGTTCTCAATACACCCGCCTACTCACCTGCACTTGTTTCTTCTTCTGTTTCCACTATTTTTGTTCGGGTTGTCAAAAAAGGTTTGCGGGTTGCACTGAAGGAGGGGTTGAGAGAGAGAGAGAGAGAGAGAGAGAGAGAGAGAGAGAGAGAGAGCATCAACCCCAAATTT